>APFE030794905.1:381884-393290 GCA_000404065.3 Pinus taeda
TGGCGGAATGTTTGGTTTGCCAACAAAATAAAGTTGAAACAATTAAGACACCAGGTCTATTACAACCTTTATCCATTCCAAGCCAACGTTGGGAGGAGGTTTCAATGGATTTTATCACAGGTTTACCCCAAGTCTGAGGGAAAGAGTGTCATCATGGTGGTAGTTGACAGACTTACCAAGTATGCACACTTTTGTGCATTATCACATCCAATTAAAGCTAGTACAGTTTCTACTGCATTTATGGAAACAATTCAAAAGCTACATGGAAACCCAAAGATTATTGTAAGTGACAGAGATCCCATTTTCACTGGAAATTTTTGGACAGAATTATTTTCTTGTCTTGGTACTCATTTAGCTCATAGTTCATCTTATCATCCTCAATCTGATGGGAAAACTGAGATAGTAAACAAATTTTTGAAGGATATCTTCGTTGCTTTGTATCTGATAAGCAGACACAATGGGTCAAATGGCTGCCTCTGGCTGAATGGTGGTATAACACTTCCTTCCATACAACAACAAAAATGACCCCATTTATGGCACTTTATGGGTATCAACCACCATCCATCACATCATATTTAAGAGAAAATTCTAAGGTTCAGGCAGTGGAACATCACATCGAACATCAACAACAAGTCCTCAAACTCTTAAAGGAAAACCTCGTGTTGGCACAAAATAGAATGAAACAACAGGCAGATCAACATCGCAACGAAAGAAGTTTCGATGTAGGTGATTGGGTATTCCTACGGCTACAACCATATAAGCAAATGTCCCTAAGGATAATAAATTATCACCAAAGTATTATGGTCCGTACAAGGTGTTGCAAAATATTGGTACTATGGCATACAAACTGGATCTTCCTGCAACTTCTCGATTACACCCAGTTTTCCATGTTTCATGTTTAAAGAAGGTTATAGGTTACAAGCTTCCAGTTCAAACAATATTGCTAAAACTTGACGAAGAAGGAAAAATTATATTGGAACTGGAAGTAGTCACAGAAACAAGAACTCAACAGCTACGAAATCGATCAATTTTAGAGCATCTTATCAAGTGGAAGAACTTATCCGCTAAAGATTCCACATGGGAGGATGAGAATTTTATACAGAAGCATCCATAACTATTCAAGTGTTGAGGAAAACACTTTTTTTGAAGGAGAGGGGCATGTTGGGTCCCTATAATACTAGTTATTACCCCATTACTATTGTAATTGTATCCCTTATTAATATTGTTGTGCCCCTATTGTCCCCATATTGTTATTATTGTGCCCCATAGAATCTCTCTATTGTTATTTTTGTGGCTATATATTATTATTGTTAGGTCGGTTGGGTTATATTGTACTCCTTAGACTCCTATATATAAAAAGGAGGTTTTGTCATTTGAATCATCCAAGAATTGTTCATTTATGTAATGTAAAGGAGGTTGCCCCCTCGAAGAGGTTGAATTCTAAGGCATTGATCTCTCTTATCTATCTTTTTGTGAGCTGGTTTCATAACAATAACATATAATCTTCATCATTGTTCTCTGAACTATTGGAATAAATGATGGTCTGGATCAAGTTAGATAACCATTTCAGCTCTGTTTTCACTCAATGCATACATGAACACTCTCACCAATACAAAGCTATAGACCACTAATGCTCAATAAGTTATAAATTCAATGGATAGATGGAGAATACTGACTATACCAACATATTACATATATAAACATACATCAATGGCTAGCTACATGCAGCAAAGGAGAACACTGACTGTATTAGTAGATGCATATATGACCGCATATGGATGGCTAGTTATAGGCAACAAATAAGCTTGCAAATATAATATATCAAAGTAGAGATAAGATGACAGTTATCTGGCCTTAGACACAAAGAGAACATGAACAAATTGTTCAAGTGCAAGCATAGAACAATAAAGAGAGTGGAAATTGAACATATAATGGCAAAATAAGCTTATATTGCTAGAATGAAGATGAGAAGCTTGAATGAACAGATGATGAATAATATGCAAAGGTTGAACCCCTATTACATATTTGTTTCAGCTATTTATAATGCTCCTAAGCTCTCTAGAAGGCTTGGAGTCTTAATCTGCCTTATATGCATTTTTAACTGATTCGATGCCCTCTAGATAAGCATGGGATCGGATTTGTCTACTTCTAATAGTAGAGTAACTGATTTCAGATATTTTTGATGGCCTGTTGTGCTGTCTGGGAGTTTTTCTGTGTGAGAGATGCTCCATAACGTTTGTATCGCCCTAGGATTTGTGCGAAGGGCGCCCGGGCGGACGTGCACGAGCGCGGGCGGGCGTGCATTGGGAGACGGTGCGACAATTCTTCGCACGAAATGCGACAATCATCCGAGCAGCGATGCGACGATACCATTGAACGTTACGACACTTATGAGAAATCAAAGGACGATGAGCGAGGAGTTTATACCACCTTTGGAGGATGGAACGACGGTGGAGGCCGACCTGAACGAAAGGTAGAAGCCGACATACGTTGGGCGCCCAAAGGGGTGTATAACCATGCGTTTGGGTGGTCGGCCGGTGAGCCACCACCCCACCTTTTATGCGTATAAGTGCAGAGCGGTTAAGGCTCATTTTCACCAAGGAACTTCGCTCAACTTCGCAAGGATTCAAGTGATAAGTGCGCAGTTAGAATGGGAGTTGCGCATATCTCATGCGTAGTACTCCAAGAGGGCTGCACGCACGGTGGAGCTTGGAATTAAGCCGAAGGTTATGCAGTGATAGTTCTGAGGTACGGTTTTGATGCAGATTTGGCAGAGAGTTACAGGTGACTTATGGGGGTACCGTTCTTTGTACGAAAGAGCATAAAACTATTGTAAAGGCAGATTGCCTATCTTTGAAATTTGGTTAAGTGTTGGCCTTGGATTTTGCCAGGCACACTTGTATTGTAAAATTGATATTCTTAATAAATGGTTGGGCAGACTCACGTTACGGGGAGTTGCCCCTCCCCTTTATACTTGTTGCAATTGTTGATGTTCTTGTTTTATAATTGCGATGGTTAATGAATGAGTATGTGCTTCATAAATATAAAGGATAAATGAATGTTTTACTTGGTTGCGAAAAATAAACTAAGTATCGGTTGTGAATTAGGCGTAGTCCGCACACATAAGTATTGTTAAAAAGAAAGTGTGGGATGGTGCCGCACCTTGCCGGCACAGTTGAAAGACCACCGTAGGCTTGGGGGCGTGACAGCTGGTATCAGAGCTCGGTTGAGCAGGTTGCTCGTGACAGTGGAGTCAAGTACTTGCAGATGAAGGAAGCTAGTTTCACATGAGTGGAACAAGGGCCGGTTCATGGTTACAGGGTGCTTGGTGAAGCTGGTAAAGGTTGGAACCGGGTGTCATAGAGTAGTGCAGACGGTACTACGTGCTGGTCATACGATTTGGGCACTTGTCAGGTGGGCAAGTGGGACTGTGTGTGGACAGGTATACACGGGTTGGGCGTTTGAACGAAGTACGAACTAGGGGAAGACGAAGTACAAGGCATGGCAGGTTTGGAAGAGTGTGAAGGGAAGCTCTTGCTTACCTTATACAGGTTAAAGCGGTTGAAAAAGGAGAATCCCCGCATTCGATAAAAGCTTGCAGTCTTGGAGAAGAATGTTGAAGATGAGCTTCTTCAACTTGGATGGACAATGGAGCAAGTTGGAGTTGCAGATTGTGCTACCAAGGAAGAGGAAGTCTTGATGACCGAAGATGTTGCAGACATGATCATGATGGAGGATGAACTTGAGCTTGATCAAGTTGGACCAGGATCGTGCAATTTGCATACATGTATGGATGAGGGTACTCTCATGGAGGAACCTCATGATGATGATGATACATGTGTTTCATTTGAGCATTTGGTAGATGGACCGTGTGCAGGGAAGGGCAAAGCCAGTTTGCCGATGCTAGGGAGCATTTTACCATGGGTGATTATGGTGAGACCTTGTATGGAGAAACAAGGATTGTTGATGTTTGCAGGACTTGTTGGGATTGTTTGTGACCTTATGGTAGAAGGTACAAAGGCCCGTGACAAGGGTGGGACTTGATGATCGTTGTGGAGGAGTGAGTTGTGCTTTAGCCACATGGCTAAGTGCCCAGCATGACTCATGGACAGTTTGAAGGGCACACTCTTGGGTGGACTTCTCATGGCCGAGACCAAGAGATAGTCTTGGTGACACTTTGGTGGAGGAGCTATGATGGAAGGGACTCGTAATAACACTCTTGGGTGAACTTCTCATGGCCGAGACCAAGAGCAAGTCTTGATGGACACTTTGGTGGAGGAGCTATGATGGAGAGACTCATGTGATGATGATGTTTTGGGTGGACTTCTCATAACCTTGATGGACACTTAGGTGGAGGGGCTATGATGAAGGAAGCTCATGACATGATGATATGGTTGGGTGACCGAGTTCACTAAACCGAAGATTGCAGCTTGGATAGGGATGACCGATGGTTGTGAGGGGTCTACTTGGTTGGACTACATGGACAACTTTGTCATGGACATCAGGTTGGAGACATGGCAGTCTTATGCAGGGACATATTGTGGGTGCACTTGTGGAGATGTCACTTATGGACATCCGATGAGGTGTGCCATGGCATGGATGTTGAGTAGATAGACTTGCTTGTGTGACATGGAGACTTGTACTTATGAGCCTATGGGGAAGGTTGTACACTCTTGTGCAACAAAGCCATGGACTTGGGTGGAGTTGTGAGCAGCCTATGGAGCATTCTTACTACATGGAGAGCTGAGGCATCTTGCAAAGACCTTTGGGTGGAGACTTGTATGCTTGCTAGAGTGTTGGTTGGGATGACTCATGGGACTCATGATGACATGAGATTTTTGTGACTTCTAGGGGACTTCATGTATGGTGGACTTAGAGGATCTGATGCATTGAGGAGCTGAGGGCAGAGTCTTTGGTGCAGTATGGGATGCACACTTTCAAATTCCATGTATGGGCATGGCTTGAAAGAGTGACTTTATGTGGAGGATCGGTATGAGGCACTTTGAGGTGATGGAGTTACAATGATGATGGTACCTTGGTGACTACACTTAGGTATGGGTTGAGTCGAGACTCAACTACCTTTACACATGAGAGCTGATTGATCTTTGATCATGGGCAACACATGGAGACATGAGGAGGGTTTTCTCTTGAGGCACTTGACTTGGAGATGAGGTGCTCTCTTGGGACACTTGACACTTGATGGAGAAGTGTTCTCTTAGAGCACTTGGTTGACTTGAGGGATGGCACATTGCAGATGTGATGGAGGTAGCTTCATGGACATGGATGTGGCAAACCGAGAGTTGGAGATTTGATGGGATGGTCTCTTCACATGGAGGAGGCACACTTATAAATGATGTTGGGATTGATGTGACTAATTTCATATAGCACATTGGTACCCAAACATCATGGACATGTTGCAGATGAGATGAGGACTACTTCATGGACCTGAGCATGGTTTATTTATGGATGGATTCTTGATCGAGTTTGAGATGTGACAGGGATGCTTTGAGGAACAACTGATGATGGCATGAGGATGTGCATTCTCATGGTTGAGCGTGGAAGTTGGATTGATCACCCAACTAGTTCAGACATGAGGGTCGGCTTGCACAGAGATGTGTTAGCATTGTGTTGGAGTATCATGGCAGCAGGTTCACATGGGAACGACACATGATGAGGTCAACATTATATGTTGCAGTAAGCATGTAGCTTGAGATGGAGGGGCCAGCCTTCCACGATGGAGTAGCATGTGGAGATTGTGACATGATGGTTGATTATCATGGATTGAGAGGACTTCCGATTGTTGAGATGAGATGTTGGCACATGATTGAGGTGTGTTAACACTTGTTGACATATCATGGGCAATTGCACATGATAGAGATGATGGACATGATGGACTGGACACTTTGTTGCAGTGGACATGTAGCTTGATGTTGAAAGGATCAGCCTTTCATGGGGAGAGCAGCATGGAGAGATTGTGGCAGGTGATCGGTGGTCATGGACATCTGATATATGACACACCTTGATATGGACTATCTGGTGACAGTTGGTCACTTAGATGAGACATGGTGGAGATGGAAGAGATGGAATCCTACATATGTTGCAGGGATGTTTGCCATATATGTGAGGGGAGTCGACATCATGGATTGATGCTTGGAGTTGGGATGTTGTCGAGGACGACAACGACTTCAGGTGGAGAAGGATGTATCGCCCTAGGATTTGTGCGATGGGCACCTGGGCGGGCGCGCGCCGGGCGGAGGTGCACGAGCGCGAGCGGGCGTGCGTTGGGCGACGGTGCGACAGTTCTTCGCACGAAATGTGACGATCATTCGAGCAGAGATGCGACGATACCATTGAACGTTACGACACTTATGAGAAATCAAAGGATGATGAGCGAGGAGTTTATACCACCTTTGGAGGATGGAACGACGGTGGAGGCCAACCTGAACGAAAGGTAGAAGCCGACATACGTTGGGCGCCCAAAGGGGTGTATAACCATGCGTTTGGGTGGTCGGACAGTGAGCCACCACCCCACCTTTGATGCGTATAAGTACAGAGCGGTTAAGGCTCATTTTCACCAAGGAACTTCACTCAACTTCTCAAGGATTCAAGTGATAAGTGCGCAGTTAGAGTGGGAGCTGCGCATATCTCATGCGTAGTGCTCCAAGAGGGTTGCACGTACAGTGGAGCTTGGAATTAAGCCGAAGGTTATGCAGTGACAGTTCTGAGGTACGGTTTTGATGCAGATTTGGTAGAGAATTACAGGTGACTTATGGGGGTACCGTTCTTTGTACGAAAGAGCATAAAATTGTTGTAAAGGAAGATTGCCTATCTTGTAAATTTGGTTAAGTGTTGGCCTTGGATTTTGCCAAGCACACTTGTATTGTAAAACTGATATTCTTAATAAACGGTTGGGAAGACTCACGTTACGGGGAGTTGCCCCTCCCCTTTATACTTGTTGCAATTGTTGATGTTCTTGTTTTATAATTGTGATGGTTAATGAATGAGTATGGGCTTCATAAGTATAAAGGATAAATGAATGTTTTACTTGGTTGCAAAAAACAAACTAAGTATCGGTTGTGAATTAGGCGTAGTCCGCACACATAAGTATTGTTAAAAAGAAAGTGTGGGATGGTGCCGCACCTCACCGGCACTGTTGAAAGACCACCGTAGGCTTGGGGGCATGACAACGTTTGTTGGTGTGGTTGTTGCGCTGTCTGAGCTCCCTGAACTTTCTGTTTCAGGCTATAGCATGTTGTGGTGTCCATGATCACTTTCCAGCCTCTGTCCCTGTCTCCCGGCCTTTGTTAGGTAATGGAAAGGGTCTACGTGCCTTTGTTTTCTCTTTATACTACATTTAGTGATTGTTTTTTTTATAAACGAAAAACACAACAAACACTGAGAAATCTCACCCTTCTCTGTCCTTTTCGGACTTTAAAGGTATTCAAATATGATTTAATTATCTACTGGGTCTTGCTTTGCTGCCATCGCAAGTCGCATTCAGCCTGGCCTGTGTATTTCCTTTACACAATGAAATATGCGAAAACACTGAAAAATGTAGGAAAACTGCTTTAGGCGGACTTCAAATTTCATATATTCCACTTCTCAGACTCTTTCGAGTCCGGGGCTCATCGCAATCGCACTAGCCAATGCTCCCTTCGTATTTTCGTTATACAACGAAAATACATGAAATACATTAAAATCTGAGCTTCTGTGGATCTCAAAATATATGTATTTTTATCTCGAAACCCTCTCGGGTCCGGGCTTTATCGCATCGGCACTATCCCCCATTCCCTTTGTTATTTCGTTAAAATAACAAAAAACTACAAAAACATTGAAAAATCCTGGGTGCAGATCTCAAAATGTATGTATTTTCGCATATAATTACGTCAGGTCCAGCCTATAGGGTCGCACACACGTAGACGCATAGGCCTCGCCCCTTGATATAGGTCCGATGTGATTTGATCGGAATCGTTGATCGCTCAATGTCTAGAGTTATATATATATATATATATAGATATATATATATATATATATATTATATATATATATAAAGAGAGAGAGAGAGAGAGAGAGAGATTATAACGTAGCATATGTTCCCCGTTGATGCGACCCACTGATCTGATCATCGACGATCACTGATCGACGATGTTGTGCGCCTGCGTTTAGACTGTTCCCTCTGTTCAGCCGATTGCGATTAGCTGCCTAGATTTGGGCTGTTGATCAGCCAAATTTGACGGCGACTGTTCATTCACTGTTTAAGCCTGTGTCTGTGGGTTTTTTCATGGTTTTTAAGCATTTTTGCTTCCCGCTAGTGTATTTCCGCCCTTCTAAGGGCTCTCCTCTTGCGTTGTTTTTGACCTTAGGGTGATTTTGAGCAAATGTTGAAGATTTCAAGAGCATTTAAATCATCCATTGGGATGATTTTAAGCAAATTTGGAAATTTTTTAATAGCATATATGGATCCAATTTTGGGCCTTTTGCTAGCGAGGCTAACAGGACCAACATTGAATATTTCTCTCCTCTAACTCATTTTGACTTGGCAAATATTGAGGTTAGAGATTGACATTTTGAGTGTAATTTTCTATTTTACATTTTAATTAATTGAACTCTCTCTGTCATAAAGAAATATTATTGGGTTTTCCCTCTTGTGGGGTTTTGTCCCAAGAAATTTTTGGTGTCCCTTGTTCACATTTCTATTTTGATCTATATTGCTTTAGTGAATTTAATGGTGGAAATTTTTCATGTGTAACTTAATGATTGGAATGCTCTAAAGAAGTCAAATTATATCATTGGAAGTCATTATCAGTTTGAAAAATTGTACTAGTTGCCCCTAGACGCGCTCTACAACCCGATATGGGGGTAGATATCAAGCTTAAACATATAATGTTTAACATTTAATATTTTTAATCTAATGTCGGCTCTATATAAAAATCAATCTAATTATTATTATGTATAAACATAATATAAATTTAAAATATAAAGAGGTTTATGAACACTAAAAACAAGAGGCATGGTAAATTAAAAATAGATAAATTATAGGTATGGTAAATAGATAAGACCTCTTTTTATATTTACTCCTTTAAACTTCTTTATGTTTAGGAAAACTCAAAAAGGAGGTTTTCTTTAGGTGAAGCCCATGGGCCAAATAACATGGGACAAATTATTACTAATACTATAGGCCAAATACCATATTTATAAAAGAGGTATGGTAAATAAATAAATATAAAAAAGGTATAAAAATGTATGGTAGATAAATAAAAATATATCAAATAGGATTAGAAATCAACATCTAATTATATGTTAAGTCTATGGGCCAAATACTATGGTAAATAAAATAGACATGATAAATAAATTAAAATATAAATAAACATGGTAAATAAATAAAACCTCTTTTTATATTTACTCCATAAACCTCTTTATACTTAAGGACACACTCGAAAATATGTTTTATTTAGCTGAAGCCTATGGGCCAACACTAATATTGATTATTAAAATATTATTATTATTAAATCTAATATTCATATAAATATGTTATAATATTAATATTATTAAATTTAATAACTTTGGATTAATACAATATTAGATGTGTTATATTATAATATATATTAATATATCATGATATATATTAACTCTAGATATATATATGAGAGGGAAGAACAAAGACATGAGTCATAGAGGTGGAAAGATAGGAGTGACAAGGGAGAGAGGGAAATAAACTAAAGGAGAGGGGATAGGAGGAATGAAGAGAGAGAGAGGTAAACAAGGGTAAGAGAGGGAGAGGAAGACACAAAGATGGAGGGGGGAGATAATGAGAGGATTGGAGGGTAGAGAGAGAGAGAGAGATGGGGGAAGAGAGAGGGAGGTAGGAGAGAAATGGAGAGAGAGAGGATTTGAGAGAGGGAGTGATAGAGAGATGGATTTGGATGGGGGAGAGATGGAGGGAAGAAGAAAGACATAGAGAATGAGAAGTGGAGAGAGAAAGGGAGTGACAAGGGAGAGATGGAGAGAGGGTGTGTATGCTTAGGGGTGAGATAAAGAGACAAATAAGGAGAGATGGAGAGAAGGAGAGAGGGAGGTGTGGTAGTGTTTTTGTGGCAATGGTATACCAAAAGACACCTTCTTAGCAATTGGTTGTTCCGTGCAAAGGATCACAAACGAAGTTGGTGTTGTTAGTGGACATACTTTAAAAAAAAAAAACAAACAAAAAAAAAAAAAAAAAAAACAAACAAAATGAAAAAAAAAAGCAAACAAACATTGCAAATAGTGAAAACAATGCATATACAAATATAAACTAAAACAAAGAGAGAAATACACAAACAATGCTCAATGGAGAAAATATGTCAACAAAATAATGAAAAAATATCCCTTTATTGACTACTGGTAGTAGAAGTTGAATACAATAGATGAATCTTAAACACTTTAAGAGAATTCTTTGAGCTATGGTGCTAAAAAATCCTCAACAAGGAGGTTCTTTTCCTCAATCTCTTTGCAAGCTTCTCATATCTCTCAAAGAAGTATGAATACTCTCCAATGGCGGACCCTTCTCCTCTCACTAAGATGATGGATTGCTTAGAAGCAATATGGCCAACATGTTAGTGCTCTTACTTTCTTTGGCTTCAACAATGGAATGTTGGTTTGCTCTAATAGCAATTTGGCCAGCATAATAATGTCTCATATTTTGGTTCTCCCATGGTTTGTTTATATAGCATTTTTGAATACATCTTCCCTCTCTTGGTTCATGAATGATAATGATTTAAGAATAGGACAAGATGATTCCATTGAGGGTTGCATATCTTTAGGGCCGCTCAAATTTGGTTGTCCTTGACTGAAGCATGCTAGGGAATCACCTTCCAAATGTGGGAAGTGGTTCTGAATTTGCTGAGTTAGCCTTTTTTTCGACTGCGCGACTTTCGAAGGAAAATTTGCATGGTCGCGCATCTATCAAAGGAAAAGTTGTGCAATCATCAATTTTTAATTCAATATACATTAGAACTTAGGAGTTTTTTTTTTTAACTTCATAATGTCTTCAGCTGGAAAATATTCACTGTGCATTTTGTTGGACGTCTTTTAACGTCTTGTGGGTTGTGTAAACATGTGTATGATTTTATGGTGTTAACAGTTTCCCCTTGATGTATGAGGTTAGGAGCAAATGTATTGCCCAAATACATCACGTTTTCTATTCTGACGGATAATCTGATCAAGTTTTTGAGAGAGAGGATAACTTTTTATGGAGATGAGTACGGAAACCACTTCACTGAGTATAAAGTGTTAGGATATTCCGACACATAGGAATAGTTAAGTTCAACTTGGTCTAGTATAGAGTTAGGTTAGAGTTAGGTAAAGTGTGTTTCTTTACTGTTGTACATTTTGTAACTTACAATCTGACGGTCACGATATGTAGTGATC
>APFE030794905.1:396027-413979 GCA_000404065.3 Pinus taeda
TTCCTATGGTATCTTGCAGAGATGGTGTTTGTTCCGGATGTGTACTCGGAAAACATCATCGGGACAGTTTTGACAAACGTGCCTCTTGGAACGCCTCGGCCCCTTTACAACTTGTTCACAGTGATTTGTGTGGTCCACTTCCTGTTGCTTCATTCTCTGGCTGCAAGTATTTCTTAACTTTCATTGATGATTTCTCTAGACGCACTTGGGTATACTTTTTAAAGCTCAAGAGCGAAGTATTTAACACATTTTTGGCCTTCAAAGCCTTTGTTGAAAAACAATCTGGACATCAAATTCTTAAGCTAAGAACTGATAATGGTGGATAATATGTTAAAAACACATTCATCAACTTTTGCACCGAAAATGGAATTCAAATGCAACATACTGTTTCATACACTCCACAACAAAATGGTGTAGCTGAAAGGAAAAATCGCACCTTAAAGGAAATGGCTAATTGTATGCTGCAATCTAAAGGACTCAGTCTTAGTTTTTGGGCCGAAGCAATTAATTGTGCAAATTATATAATAAATCGCATTCCTACTAAGGTTCTAAAGAATATCACTCCAGAAGAAGCTTGGAGTTCCATTAAACCAGATGTAAGTCACTTTCGTATTTTTGGAAGTGAAGCATGGGCCCATATTCCAGATGAAAAGCATAAAGCTTTAGAACCTAAGAGTGAGAAATGTACTTTTGTTGGATATTCGGAAGATGTAAAAGGTTATAGACTTATTCCATTTAAGTCCAAAAATGTTATCATTAGAAGAGATGTAAAATTTGATGAAAATAAATCGGCCTGCGAGCCTAGCCCGGCGGATGTGCCACCTCTTCCTATCTCTTCTACTTTTGAAAACATTTCTTCTTCAGATGATGAAAGTGAGGATGATAATCCTCCACCACCTTCTCAGGATCATCCTTCAGCTCCTTCAGCTCCTTCAGTTCCTTCACTTCCAAGATGGGTCCGCACTACTCGGGATGCAGCAGGTGATCTTGCCGGTGATCCTACAGATCAGCGACGTACACGTTCTCAGTTTGAAAGAGCCTCTTTTTTACTGGCTCAAGCTCCAGTAAATCATGATCCTGACACTTTTGCAGAAGCTTCAGGCCATCCACATTGGGAAGCAGCTATGAATGAAGAATATCATTCATTGTTGGCAAATGATACATGGGATCTTGTTCCTCTACCAAAGGGACGCAAACTTTTTAGATGTAAATGGGTTTACAGAACCAAGTATGGACCAGATGGGAAAGTTGATAAACATAAAGCTCGTCTTGTTGCTAAGGGCTTTTCACAGGTTGAAGGCATTGACTACACTGAAACCTTCTCCCCTGTTGCCAAAATGAACTCTATCGGCCTTGTTCTTTCCCTTGCTGCCTCTTTAAAATGGGAAGTCCATCAGATGGATGTTAAATCTGCCTTCTTGCATGGGGACTTGCATGAAGAAATCTATATGGAACAACCCATTGGCTTCATCCAAACAGACTCCAGCCTTGTATGTCGACTTAAGAAATCTCTTTATGGTCTCAAGCAAGCTCCTCGGGCTTGGTATGCCAAAATGGATAGCTTTCTTTTAGACTCTGGCTTTTCTAGGTGTCATTCTGACAATACTGTCTACACCAAAAAGTGGGCAAGTCTCTTATCATTCTTGTTCTTTATGTTGATGATCTTATTCTTACTGGTAGTGATCCCATCCTTATAAAACCATGTGAAGTCCAGCCTTAAAAAGAAATTTGAAATGACAGACTTAGGACACTTACACTATTTTCTCGGTCTTTAAGTCTTGCAATCCAAGGAGGGTATTTCCCTTTCCCAGTCCAAGTATGCTTGTGATATTCTTCGTCAATTTCACATGGAAGATTGTAAGCCAGCTCCTTCTCCCTTTCAGTCTGGAGTCAAACTTTCAGTCTCTTGTACTTCTCCTGAAGTTGATGCTACCTTATACCGTCAACTTGTAGGAAAACTCTTGTATTTAACCCATACTCGTCCTACCTTTCCTTTGCTGTTGTCCTTGTTGCTCGTTTTTTGCAAAACCCCCGTGAAAGTCATTGGAAAGCAGCTAAAAGAATACTTCGTTATGTTCGAGGTACAGTACAGTTTGGGATTCATTACAGTGCCAAAGCAGCTCCTCTATTAGTTGGTTTCACTGATTCTGATTGGGCTGGTGACCCTGATGATCGGAAGTCTACTGCCGGTTATGTCTTCACTCTTGGTTCAGGACCTATTACATGGGCTTGTAAGAAACAGGCTGCCATTTCTCTTTCGTCAGCAGAAGCAGAGTATCGTGGTGCCGTGGAAGCTAGTAAGGAAGCCTTGTGGCTTCGTCAGATCCTATCAGAATTGGGCTTTGAGCAGCAGCATCCGACTACACTTTGGTGTGATAATCAAAGTGCCATTCAGCTTTGCAAAGATCCAGTTCAGCATCAGCGCAGTAAACACATTGAACTTCACATGCACTTCATCAGAAAGCTCATTCATGACCATGTTCTTGAAGTGCAATATTGTTCAACAGATGATCAGGTTGCAGACATCTTCACAAAGGCTCTCACAGAGGCGAAGTTCACTAAACTTCGATATATGCTTGGAGTTCAGGAAGTTGTCACTAAGGGGGGATAGGCTCTAGTGCCTCCTTCCTTCTCCTATTGTGTCATATTTGTAAATCCTTCAATCCTATCCCAAGTTGTTCTTAAGGGGGGATGTTAGGATATTCCGACACATAGGAAATAGTTAAGTTCAACTTGGTCTTGTATAGAGTTAGGTAAAGTGTGTTTCTTTACCGTTGTACATTTTGTAACTTACAATCCGACGGTCACGATATGTAGTGATCCGACGGTTCATTCTCTCCTCGGTATTACCGACACTTGATCCGTGGCTTGACACCCGATTGGTCCATGAATTCTATTTAAAGCGCATGGAGGGTCATTTGTAGGTTAACCGTGCATGAGAGAAGCTTATGTAAATTTTCATTCTTTTATTAATAAATTGCCTGTAGTAGCCACGTTGGCGCAGGCCGTGGACTGTTTCCCTCTCTGAGGGTTTTAACCACGTCAAAATACTGGTGTATTGATCTATGATCTGTTTGTGAGCGGTGTCCTTTTGGTGTTCTGTCTGAGGAACTTACCCTGTAAATTCCTACATAAAGGATAACCATGCTCTGAAGAAAATCTAAAGAGTAAAAAAGTGTCTATACGAGGCGATCATGTCCAATGCTCGTTATGATGGCTAATGATGAATTATTACAATCAGACATGAATGTTTTTGTCTAGTCAAAACTATGGTGGTTTACATGCTGATGGCTGATGATGATAACTGTTGACTCCCTCAGGGGCATTTCTTTGACAAATACACTGACTCTGGTTTCCCCATGCATAAGAAAGGTGAATCATTGTTGAATGAGTTGTTGAGGTATACATGGGTCTTCGACTTTGGGTACCTCCCCTGTATCATGATGTAAGCACTGTTAAATGAGGTGCTTTGTGATACAGGGGTCTTCGACTAAATGAAAGAATTGCAACGGCCATTAAGTATGGTACCACCTTGACACAAAAACTTGTGTGGGTGTCGAATGTCAAAGGGACCAATGACATCAATGGGCAATGTTGATCCCCGTTGTGCCACTCGAGGATGTCCCTTAAAGGGGGACTGCATCCATGGTACAACCTCAATCCTAGAATATGAGTGGTGAAGTCAACAAGAAAGAAGCATCAACCATCCAAGAAGTGTTGATACATGGAATCAAGAAATATGGTGAAGCAGATTGTAATATGGTTGTTCAATAAGGCATGATAACAAAAGCTGACTATACTTCATGGATATGGACAACTGGTCGGAGGTTAGAGTTGTAATGCAAGTGGCAATAGTCAAAACATTTTTTCTAGTGGGGGTATCCATGGAGTCGGTAGGACATCCAAGGTATGTGTAAGTATGCTCTGATTGATGTGATGGGGATAAGTGAATATTGTGTGAGCTCCGACCAACGGTGACTAGAAACTGCCACCAGGTATAAGACACAAAAATATGGGTGGGAATTTTTTTGCTAAAAAATCTTTGTACACTTTCCAAAAGAATGTAAAGGTGGTTTGGATGTACAAACACAGAGATGGGTGCCCCGGAAAACATGTTGGCCTACATAATGATGTAGGCACGATGTTTGTTTGCTAAAGGTGGGGGTACCATTGGCTGGTCTCGGTTTGGGATTTGTGGGGCAGATGAATTGACACAAATGGGCTATGGTAATATGGGTGGATGTTAGGCCTAGTGTAGCATGGGGTGGTGCATGTAGTTCAATTCGTCTATGATCAAGGGTGGTGGCTCGAGAGTAGGGGAGGAAATAAAGGTGCAAAGAAGAGAAGTATGAGGTTAATCTTTGATACATGTGTGTAAAATGACTCCTGGACCTGGGGTGATGAACATGGATACCAATAGTGTGAAGGGGACTATGAACTGGGGTGATTCATGCGATTGGGGCTTTATTGACCGACGTAGATGCTTACCACATGAAGGTAGAAGGTGATGGTAAGTGTGGCTGAGATGGTGAACCCTATGGTTAATGTCAGAGATGTGATGGCCGGATATGCAAGGCGCTAGAGGAAGCCTATCATGCTGAGTGGAGGATGATACCTCAATTGTCGATTTCCACCAGGGGAATGAGCTTGTTGTGAAGGTGTTGATATCTTGCAACTTCGAAAGCCAATACCCCAAGTGAACACATCCATCTATCAAAATATGTAAAATGGAAAGAAGGATGTACCAAAAGCACAGGAAGATGCACTTGATGGGTTCTTTGAATGAGTGAAGTTGATGTTTCTTTTGTCTAACTAGGTAAGCATCATGCTACGTGTTAGTGTGGTTCTCCACGATCGGAGGGTTGATACCGAGAATCTTAGAATATGGCCACATGGAAATGTCCCTATATTATGGAGACATGGCTTTGTAGGAAGTTACCTCTTATGGGGAGTATGCTCCCCCCAGCAATATCTATTCAACAGTGCTAGGTTTGATTGAAATATCAACCTTAATGGTAGGTGAGATATTTGACATGTTCCCCTCCTTGAATGACTCTAGTGTTGGGATGCGGTTTTTAGAATGATCTACTTGTCTTGTGGGTAGGAAGTCATTTGTTTCTACTGTGCAGATGTTGTGACTTGGTGCCTCGGTAGGTACAAATGTTTTTTCAGGTAGAAAAAATAAACTATGGTGCATGGCATCCCAAGAACATTTGGGTTCCGTCATGGCTTCTAGAATATCTTCATCTGAGTGAAAAAGATTATCTAGTGTTGACTTGGGTTGTGCCAGGTCTTGAGGTTGAGATTTAGACCTGGTTGTTCTGGTTGACAATAAAGCATATGATTCGTTGGTTGATGTCGTAGAACCAAGCAAGGTTGACAAAGTGCAGATGGGATGATTTTTCTCATTCAGTGGTGTTACCACTAGTGAGGAGGATTTTGCGGTCTTGACACCCAAAAATGATGAGTAGACAACACGAATCATGGTTCCTACGGATGAGGAAATGAATCGTATATGGTGTTGTGCATCGTCAGCATTATGTGGTGGTAGAATTTAAGTTATGGTGGGTTGATGCCGCGTGGGAGGAATTTCTTGCATTATTGTTGGTGTACAAGGGGAAAAAGTAGCTTCCTCAATAGGAGTTTGACGATAAATCCTAAACTACCAAAATGTTTGTAACATATGACATTCCTCGGTGCTATGAGAGTTACTGGTACAAACATTGCACATTGGTGTAGAACTAACTGAATAGATAGTGTGAGTGGCGGTACTTATTTAGTATGAGATGTTGATGCGTGGTTGACGTGATGAGATGGGACACCCTGGGGTGGTAGCCATCTTTGGATCTTAGTATTGGCTTGATGTGACTTCTTGGTGTGGTTTTGCCCAAGTTCTGCTCTCATGATGCAAAAACATGGAAGGTACTAACAATTCCTCATATGATGTGATTGAGAGAAGATGCAACAATAACAACATGTGATTTTATCTTGATTGAAGAGATGAATTTGTGGAATTTGGACCACTAAGTGAAAGATGTCATACTCAATTCCCGACATTGAATTACCAAATGGTTTGGTTTATCACATAGGACACATGTGAGGGGTGATCTTTTTTGGCAGACAACCTTAAATCATTTTTTTCTCGAGCTAGATTGATGATGGTGAGGGGATATGTAATTATGGGGGCCTTGTTACATTTTTGGCAACCATTTCTCCTCAAACGCACATAAAATGGACCTAGATGCTTCATTCCCTGATGGTGGGGTATGATCTGATGGTTTAGTATTTGATCCGACCAAATCAGAATTTTCAACGACAAATCACTGCATGAATCCTAACAAAGAAAAAAATTGAGAAAGTTGGGGACAGTTTCGCACATGATGATTTCTTGCACAAATCTGGCAAGTGTGATGTTTGTGCATGGATCTGGTGCTTTGAGCGACATGAGTAACCAAATATAATTGGTTAAAAGTCCTTAATTCGTGACATTGATTGATAAAATGATCTACTACATCGATTAAAGCACAAGTGGGTGCTGATAGGGGTGTCGCTAGTTTGGGTTGCCTCCAATCATGGCGAGAGGTTGAGGGACCAGACTAGGGATAAAAGTAAGAAGCTTCTTCCCTTACGATGTAAAAAATGTTTTTGGATCCATCCTCTACTAGGAGTAATGGGATTTTGGTTTGGGTGAGTGCACCTAACGCATCTCGATATCGAGGGATTTCAGGGCAATGATGAGTGTAAAGCTCGTATTCCGCGCATATGGCACATGCATGGTTGACACGTAATTCCTTATGACGCATGCATGTGCTCTTTTCTCTAGCAGGGGAGGAGGATACATTAGTGCTTTTGGGGCATGTAGAAGAGCTTTGAGCTCGTTTAACTCAGGGCACCTATTGGTGGGGTGCCCAACTATTTCACACAAAGCACAGGGTTGAGGGACCCTAGAGGAGGGATTGTTTGAAGCTTCCTCCTTGTTACCTTTTTGGTTATCCCTTGTTCTAGCATTGGCTAGTGCCAGTGTAGGCAGTGCTTGTGGTGTAGGTGCTACTTGTGGTGTCGTACTATCCTAAGGAGGAATAGGACTGATGCCCATTGCAGTGATTCCTGAGCTTGCTAACGTGGCCTAAGGGGCCAAATACCATACTGGTATCACGAGAGCCATATGGGGAAATGAGAGCATTGCGATGACTTGGTGCGAGACAAAAATAGTTGCAGGAAATAAGAAGGGTGTGTGAGTGATGGAATATGGTAAGAAAGTCAGATCAATAGCAACATTGTTGTTAGTATCCAAAACTAGTTCTTGAGCTTGGAGGGTGTTTGACGACCTCATCATGCACACCGGTGCTCCTATGGTTGGGTGAATTTCCTTTATCAAAGGAGGGTCTCTTAGGAATGTCCTTAGGAGTTTTAATGACTTAAATTTGCCCAGGATGAGTTCAGTATAAGTGGTGATCCATTCGTGAGAAGATGACACTAAAGGTAGCACATTGTTGGGTGCGGGTAATGTCTTCTTCTCATAACATGTGAGTTGATATATTGTAATGATTTTTATGTCATGGGGGAACATCATTACCTTGAACACAAACGAGGTGACTGCTAATATCTCGTACATGTAACTTTGGCCTAGAAGGATATTGTAATCCAACTAGGAATCTAGTACTTCGATATCTTTTAGCACAGTTTTTCGGCCAGTTGTACTGGCACACTAGGGTATAGGCCTACGAGGGTTGAAGCGTGCCAATCGTATCCTCTAAGCATGATGTCAGAAGGCTTTAATTCGGGGGATCCCATTTTCTTCCAAACATATTTGGACATTATATATGTGGATTCCCCTTTGTCGACAATGCAAAGATGGATGGTGATGTTTTGGAATGAGATTGGAATTTGGAAAGAAACGACTGATGGTAGTCATGGGCTAGATTTATCCAAGTAAGACCATTAGGAGATAATCAACTGGGTCAATTGCACCTAGAGCGGAAATTAAGGCTTTTCGTTGGGTTGGACATGTTTGCAGGACCTCTAATGCTAACATAACTGATGGTGACTACGCTAAGTTATCGACCATGTTGTAGCTATGAACACCTTTTGAGTTATGTCCTGCTCACAGTAAAGGTCCTTTGACCATATTTGGCATAGGTTCTATAGGAAGTCTAGGAATGGTCAATGACTGTGTAGGTATTGTCATGGTTGAGTTGGAAGGGTTGGGTTCTAGGGGAGCTTCATAACTTCTATTTCACGTTTGTATGAGGATATATTCTCTTGTCATGAAAACGTCATGACTATAATTGTTATAGGGGTTCCCTCTAGAAGGATGTGGGTGAAATGATTGTTGTTGAGTGTTAACCACTCCCTAATGGGGGAAAAGGTCTTGTATTACTGCAGTTTATTGATCTCCTTGCCCCCTATTGTCCTGTATCCTTTTTAACTCAGGGAGTTGAGGACAATGATGGGTATAATGACTGTATTCCCCATAGATAGCACATGAATTATTATTCTATAGAGTTGTGTTCTTGTTTTTCTTCTGTGGGTTTTTATTGGTCAATCCTTGGTCTTTATTCTGGTTAGGGTTGCCCCTTACCAGTTCCTGTGGGGGTTGTTGGTGGTTTCTGCCTCCCTGCTTGGGTTCTCCCTTTGGTTTGCTCATTTGCTTTTTATTAGAAACATTGGGTGGGTTAGTTTGGTTCAGTTGCTCCTCTGATTGTTGTTGTTGAGTGAGAGAAGGTTGAACTAGATTAACCCTTGCGTTATTTTGCATTGTTGGCTTATTCTTTTGTTTTGCGGGGAAAGGAGAATACTAGTTTCCTTGTCCCTACTTGGTATATGGATTCTGGGAAGAGGAAATTATGTAAGTATTCCTAAAGCAGTATTGGTGTGGATTGACCAGGGTAGTATCTTGTATGTTGCAATGGTGGTAAGTTTTGTGTAGCATCAAATGCTTGGCCATTGAACGAATATCCAGGGTACTGGTAGGATTTGCTAAGTTGGTTTTGGGTTATGGACCCCCAATCAATCGATCAATGACATTGGATGCCCCTGGTGTCTCTTTATAATTCTACAGACATCGGGCATATGGAAGCACATGGTAGATGTATCCACACTAGGTGCATATAAGATCTAACTATTGAGCTTTCATAATGGCTTCTTCCTCATTATGTGGGGATGAATTTTCCACGTCTTTTGAAATTTCCAATGTATGGGATCTCAAAAACAAGTTGACAAGAACTTTGTCTTCAAACTGTTCTTTACACAAGCTATGACGTTTCTGCCGTTCATGCATATGATCCGATATGTAGGTAGCAGGTGTTTGTTTGAAGTGGGTGAGGAGTTCTAGGCTCAAATCATGATGAACCAGGAGATGAAAAAATGTGAGGAAAGTTGTTGCTAGTGAGCTGAAGTTTCCATGTGACGCAAAAGGCTAGTCAATGTACCGTTTCGTTGCAGGCCCAGTAAGGGTGCATTGAAATAGTCGTTATCGAATGGTATCTCATGTGATACTATTAGATGAACACCATGGATGACAAGTCATGACATGGTTTCTTGGTTCTTCTCCCTATTTTCCTTCGAATTTTGGAATGTTCGAAGGGAGCTTGGTGGGCATAGCTGGCCAATTCTGGCTATTAGCGATCAAGTCATTCGTTATCTTACTTAAATCTGGTAGGTTTAAAGAAGATAATAATGGGATCTATGAGTTATCCACCATCACAAAACGATTTTGGATAGCTATTCGTAAAGGGGTCCTTTGTGGGGAAGTTTAAGGAGAACTACCTCGATGGGTGTTTCACAGACTATTTGGAGGAGTGGTATGTGGGTTCCCTAAAGGGGTATCATGTGGGGACCTTTGTGGGGTCATGAAGGGTATTCTTGGATGGGGAGGGGTCCCAAGAAAATATGAACCAATAAATGAATACCCTATCATGGTGGTTGTGTGATGTCCTCTACACCTAAATGGCGGGAGTTTTGGCACACCTCTTGATAATGGGGGGTGGTTTAAGAAACATCTAATCGACGAGAAGCCATGGGGTCTCCTATGGTGTTTATTAGAGTGTGGGATACTTTGTGTGTGATGAGGGAAGGAGATGATTTTTCAAAGCAAATCAATCACATACATAAAACAAAGTGAAAAATAAAAAGGTTATTTTGCCTTTAACTTTAGCCTATGTGATCAATCAAACAAAAATGGTTTTTGTTTATTTTTTTTTGTATGAAAATATATCCTAAGAAGACATATTCATCCTTACCACTCTCAAATTAATTGGGCCTTGGGGAGATATATTCTGATGGGTCCCGAGGAAACATCCCAAAAGAACTAGCAATGCCTTCCAGTAGTCGAAAAATCAACTAAGGTAATGGAAATGAGGCTCAAGTGATGCTCGCACCCTCACTTATAGGGAAAGAATGACGTATATTTTTTCCACTAAAGTATCTTCACCCCACGTGAGAATTCGATTCTTTAGCTTCTTGGTAGTTAGTTACAAGTACCGAGCACTAAATGGGTTGGGTAGCCCCAAAGAGTACCACACACATTGGACCTAAGTTGAACCCCCTTTGAATCGGGTCTCTGCCATGCCCAAGTATTATTTTTGTGGGACGATAGAAGGATTATAAGTCCTCTAAAATGTAAGCAACTATGTTTCAAAGATGTAACATGACCATGGCGCTTATGGGATGCCCACCCCCAATGGTCTTAACCTGAACTATAATTCTTTTGGTGGCCCCTATGGGGATACTTAGTTGGTTCAAGTTATGGTCATTTTTAAGGAGTCTTTATTCACTTAGTGATCCGGATTTAAACAGGAACGCAATAGATTACAGAGATAACCATAAATACAGAGATGCGATAACCATAAATAAAGAGATGCAGCTGAAATAATACTTCATTTCATTAATGGAAAATACCGAAATATGCTTACAACCAGAATTGGAAATAAACCAGCTAGGGCGATGGTAGCTTATCTCTGAGAAGAGATGTGCGGCTACATGTCTCTGAACTGTTCCGAACTTGTGTTACAATGAGGCTCGAAGGCCTATTTATTATTGAGAAACAATGGAAACCCTTCACATTCCAAAACTGACCCTTAGAAGATGAAACGCCAAATTGTGGGCCCCGTTTTGGATAAATTGGTACATCAATTTCCCGGGATCGTAACTTTGGCATACGATCTTCGTTTGACGCGTATGATAGCTCGTTAGAAAGATCTATCCGAGAACTACCATTGTTGGAACGGGCAACATCGATCCATTCCATGAACCCATGTTGCTCGTGGATTCCCCAAAAAACGTCGTTTAGGGCCTCAAAACGGCTCAGGAAGTTCAGGACCCGAAAAACTGCTAAAAATAGTAAGTTGTGCTACAATTAAGGAAACTGAAAATGCTGAAAGAGACAATTGTGGGGGTCCAAATGGGATAGGTGGGTGGCCACCAACATCCACATGGATCACTTAGGGAGTGATTTTGTAAGAAAAAATAAACTAAGTACACAAAGCTCCGGAAACTAGATGCCTTTTATTACAAATCTTATAGAAGCTTAATGTGTGATGTAGGTGAACATACAAAATGTGGTGAGATGCAGATATCTGATGCTCCTTTACAACATCCTTCTATTTACACTAAGTTTTGATTGTTCCTTGTATTGAAAATGAAGTGATATGTGAATAATTGGCCGCTTACTCTTTTCTTATTACACTATGTGAATTTCAACAAGGGAGATGGATCTTCAAGTGCTTTAAGAAAGTTTTGATATGCAAACCCAGGTTCGTTTAAGAGACACAAGGGAAGCAAATATTACTTAATTTCTATAATAACACTTTCTCCTAGTCCCAAAAATGAAAAAAATAAATTCTTTGGTTAGTAACAAGATTTGTGAATGATAAACCACTTACTCCTTTACTACTTAAGCTAGGTGAATTGTGAAAGATAACAAGATTAATTGAAAAAGAAGATATGTGGAATGTGGCCACTTACTTTTTCCTCTAATTAAGTTATGTGATGATTGTGAAAAAAAAGAAAAGATAATCTAATTACTCTACTAATTGTGATTAGTAAAGCAGCTAAGCACTCTAAACTGGTTGTAACAAATTTGCAGAGGTGAAGGAAATTCACTAAAGGTTTCTAATCACCTGAAGAATGTGAAATTACAGGGTGTTTTTTGTGTTCTGGAAAACTGTGCGGGTTTCATAGTGCACAGACACAACAACACATCTGTCATAAGAAAATATGTGGAGTGCACGTCTGTTAGAGAATAAGTCGTGCGGTCGACAAAAAATTGTAAATTAACAAACTTCTCTTCCCACCATAGGTTCACTGGGTCCTGCAAATATTCCATAGAGGTACTGAACGCCTTGTAGATTGACTATGTCGAGGGAAGATCCTGCAAAAAAAACCTTTAAATTAAAGAAAAGACAACAGTATGGTCTCCATTCCTGTGGTAGTGTTTTTGTGGCAATGGTGTACCAAAAGACACCTCCATAGCAGTTGGTTGTTCCCTGAAAAGGATCACAGACAGAGTTGGTATTGTTAGTGGACAAACTTAGATAAAACAAAGTATTGCAAATAATGCAAACAATGCATATAAAAACATAAACTAAAACAAAGAGATAAATACACAAATGATGCTTAATGGAAAAAACAAGTCAACAAACATAATGGAAAAATCTCCCTTTATTGACTGCTAGTAGTAGAATTTGAATACAATGGATGAATATTAAACACTTGAAGATAATTTTTTGAGCTATGGTGCTCAAAATCCCTCAACAGAGAAGTTCTTTTCCTCAATCTCTTTGCAAGCTTCTCCTCTCTCTCAAAGAAGTATGAAGACTCTCCAATGGTGGACTCTTCTCCTCTCACTAAGATGATGGATTTCTTAGAAGCAATATGGCCAATATGCTAGTGCTCTTACTTTGTTTGGCTTCAACAATGAAATGTTGGTTTTCTCTGATAGAAATTTGGTCAGCAGAACAATGTCTCATATTTTGGTTCTCCAATGGCCTGCTTATATAGATTTTTTGAATCCATATTCCCTCTCTTGGTTCATGAATGATAATGACTTATGAGTAGGACAAGATGATTCCATTGATGGATGCATATCTTTAGGGTGTCTTGAATTCGGTTGTCCTTGACTGGAACATGTTAGGGAATCATCTTCCAAATGTGGGAAGTGGTCTCGAATTTGTTGAGTTAGCCTTTTATTCAATCACGCGGCTTTCAAAGGAAAAATAACATGACCATGCAACTATCAAAGGAAAAGTCACACCATCATCAATTTTTAATTCAATATAAAATGGACCTTAGGAGAATTTTTTTTTTTTTGAAATTCATAATGTCTTCAGCTGGAAAATATTGACTTGTGCATTCTGCTATATGTCTTTTAGTGTCTTCTGGATTTTGTAAACATGTGTATGGTTTTCTGGTGTTAACAGGAGGGATATAGTAACATAGTTGGAGAGAGAGAACAAGGATTGGATGGTAGAGAGAGAGAGATGGGGGAAGAGAGAGGAGGAGAGAAAGGGAGAGAGGGGAAGGATGAGAGACAAGACTTTAGAAAGAGGAGGAGAGTGATGGGGGAAGAGAGAGGATTGGAGAGAGAGAGAGAGAGAGAGAGAGAGATGGGGGAAGAGAGAGGGAGGGAGGAGAGAAAGGGAGAGAGATGAATTGAGAGAGAGGAGGAGAGAGGGAGGGAGAGAGGAGGAGAGAGGGAGGGATAGAGAGAGGGAGTTGGAGGGGGAGAGAGGGAGAGAAGAAGAAAGCCATAGAGAGCGAGAAGTGGAGAGAGACAGAGGGAGTGACAAGGGAGAGATGGAGAGGGAGTGTGTATGTTTGGGGGTGAGATAAATAGATAAATAAGGAGAGATGGAGAGAATATGGAAGAGAAGGAGAGAGGGAGGGATATAGTAACAGGGTGAGAGAGTGAGAGAGAGAGAGAGAGAGAGAGAGAGAGAGAGAGATGAAGGAAGAAAGAGAGGACGTGAGAGAGTGGAGAGAGGGAGGGAAAGAGAGATGGAGTTGGAGGGGGAGAGAGAGGGAGGTAAGAAGAAAGAAACAGAGAGAGAAAGGTGGAGAGAGAACAACATGAGGGAAGAGAGATAGAAATGGCTGAGAGAAAGGGAAGAGAGAGAGAGAGGGAGAGAAGGAGGGAGGGATAAATAGATAGTTTGGGGAAAAAGAATGTATGTTTGAGGGTGATATAGAGATACAAATGGAGATAGAGATATAGATGGAAGGTGAAGAGAGGGAAGAAGAGAGATGGAGAGAGGGAGGGAGGGATAGCTAGATTGATATATATGGAATGAGAGATCATGTGTGTTTGGGGGGGTGAGATAGAGAGACAAGAAGGAGAGATGGAGGGATATATTATATATAATATATATATATATATATATATATATGGAGGGGGGAGAGAGGGAAGAATATTTCTTGCACTAGATGCATTAATTTAAGTGTAGATGGTGATTTCTAATCCTATTTGATTACTTACACTAGATGCATTGATTTTAGTGAAGATGTTGATTTCTAATGATATTTGATTGCTTACACTAGATGCATTGATTTCAATGTAGAAGATTTCTAATCCTATTTGATTGCTTGAACTAAATGAATTGATTTCAGTGTAGATGGCGATTTCTAATCTTATTTGATTGCTTTCACTAGATACATTAATTTCAATGTAGATGTTGATTTCTAATAATATTTTATTGTTTGCACTGATGACATTGATTTCAATGTATATGGTTTCTAATCCTATTTGATTGCTTGCACTAAATGCATTGATTTTAGTGTAGATGATGATTTCTAATCCTATTTTATTGCTTGCACTAGATGCATCGATTTCAACGTGGATGTTGGTTTCTAATCCTATTTTCTTACTTGCACTAGATGCATTGATTTGAGTGTATATGTTTATTTCTAATCCTATTTGATTACTTGCATTAAATGCATTGATTTCAGTGTAAATTTTGTTTTTTAATCTTATTTGATTTCTTTCATTAGATGCATTGATTTTAGTGTAGCTATTGATTTCTGATTTGATGTAATTGGATGTATGATGGTACATTAATTTTAAAGTGTTTGGATTAACATTATGCATTGATTTTAGTGTAAACAAAAAAGATATTGCCAATGTACATTGATTTTGTGTTATATTAATTCAACCTATTAATATTGGAGAGCAAGAGAGACAATATATGATGTTTACTACAACAAATCGAGCTAAAGATTTAACTGGTTTACAATTTCAACTGTCCTTTTCATATAATCGATGTGAAAAAA
This sequence comes from Pinus taeda, assembly GCA_000404065.3. Lineage (NCBI taxonomy): Eukaryota > Viridiplantae > Streptophyta > Pinopsida > Pinales > Pinaceae > Pinus > Pinus taeda. Next base: position 411,292 of record APFE030794905.1, read on the forward strand.
TGACAAAAGTAACAAGGGTGTCAATAAGAATAGTAGAAGAAAAAAGTTTGAGATTAATCACAATGAAGACTTTTTGTAATGGACTACATTCTTATTATTCACATTTTCTATCATTCAACACTATTACATTATCACTTTGCATTAAAATTTTTTATCTCATCATTTTTAATCATTAAAGTTATTAACAATATTTATCATCTCAAGAAACTAAGGTGACCAAACAAATTTAAAATTAAAATGACCATATTAATCTTAGACATATTTAACATATTTAAAATAATTATATTAATATTAGATGTATTTACATAATATTGATAAAATTAATCATATCTTTGATAGATTTTCCTTAGCCGCACACGTCTGAAACCATCCTAGATCTATCTTAACTCTGGATTTATCAAGCACTGAGAGGGATCAAATCTCACGAGGTGCAAACCTTTCCTCAAGTTTTTCACTCAAAAAAGAGGTTTACGCCTCGAGATATTTGATCCCTCTCGGCACTTGATAGATCCGAAGTTAAGCTCGATCTAGGCTGGTCTTCATTGCACTAAAAAATCCAACATGGTATGAGAGCTATGGTGAAGAGAAGATAAATGAGATCATCTTTTTTGAGGAAGCTCTAAGTAGGCCTAATTATGGAAAAGTCCTAGTTCAATTTTCAAAAGAAAAAAATACTTGTTTGTGGAAGGCCGAAATTCTATACCTTAGTTTGAAAATAGATCGAGGGCTAAGATCATTCATTGCATCAAGGTTATTGAACATGACAAGTTCAAGGAAAACTCTTGTTTTTTGTGGAAAGTGTCAATTGCAATCTCTCTATTTGTGTGGAAGGTAACCAAGTACGAAGCCTATAATCACTATGGAAGTCTGAACTTCTTTATCTCTGTGAAAATATGCCAATTTTGAGATCCTTCTTCTCTATGGAATGGAAAAGTCTGAGCTCCTTTATCTCTGTGAAATGGTCAAGTCTGAGCCTCTTCTATATGTGAAACAAGGTCCAAATGTAATCAAGTCCGAGCCTATAATTTATGTGGATCAATAATCAAGTCATAAATTTATCTTTGTGAAAAGAAGATATAAGTTTGGGTTTATTACTTGAGTTTTCTAACCTTATAGAAGGGATCAAAGTATCCAAATTTTTTTGTGTGTGCTACCATAACTTTTTTCTGACATCGTTGTGAAAAATGCTAAGAGGTTCGAACACTGTTATCTCTATGAAAGAAATCAATAATCCAAACTCTATCCTTGTGGTACAGTCAATAAAATTGAGATTATTCTTAAGGAGGTTGTCTGACCCTATCTAAGCCTCTTTGTTGTGTGGAATAAGCTCTAGTCGAAGAAATCGAAACCTCTTTGAGATCATAAGGAAGTCCAATAAAAAATCTTGATCTGAAATATATATGGTGAATAATTGACAAACATTCTTGTGTGCAACTAGTGAAAGATTATCTTATTGATTCTCTATGGAATGGTTTTAGCGAAGATGAATGACAAGATGATGCTCAAATACATTACAAACCCGGCCTTTCAAGAATAATGTCTAATTGAAGATAGTGTATTTTTTTTGCAAGGTTCCCTAAATAATCATTTAGCTAAATAACATCCTTGTGCGAGTTTTGCAAGATGCTAGAAAGATGTTAAGAAATTTCTAAAGATACACGAGCAAGTCTCCGTTTGTGCTTCAAAACCCATGGGTGTGTAAGGATTTGTAAAAGTAATAAGTGTTGAAAAAATATCATTGGAGTAAAGCCGAAAATAAAGGTAAGTACTTATAACTCCTTTGGTTGAGATCATGTTGCTCTTGAAAAGATTTGTGATCAGATTGAAGTTTGAGGAAAACATTGCTTGGCTCCTAGCTTGATAAATAATCTGAAGGTTGATGTATCCCTACACTCTTTGGATATGAATAACCCTTGTTTGGAATATTTGAGCTCTTATAAACATTAAAGGAGCTTTTTCATATAGGACGAAATGTGAATCTAAGTTTTGCAACTAATATGCCTCAACCTGAAGACTGTGTATATACCTTACAAATTATTTGGACAATTGTGCTTACATTTAAAAATGAATGGTATCATACATTTAAGCATGATATGGGATGATTTGTGTATATACCTTACAAATTATTTGGACAATTGTGCTTACATTTAAAAATGAATGGTATCATACATTTAAGCATGATATGGGATGATTTCAATAAGCCTACGTATAAAATACTAAAGTCACTAAGTCTAAAATTGAAACTACAAAGATTACAATCAACAATTGTCATTCAAGATTGAACAATGTAAACTTTGAAACAAGAATTATAAACTCAAAACGGGAACTCTGGAAAAAAGAAACCCCGTAAAAACATCCAAAACAGTGCTAAAAAGGAAAAGTGTTGATGTTGGAATAACACTTTTTTTTTTTTTTTAAGGTAAATTTTCAACATGTTTTAATAATGGTTGTGAAAACCATTTTTTGGTGCAAAAATTGTCCAAAAAACACCCTCAAAATAAAAAGTGTTGATGTTCCAATAACATTTTTTTTTTCAATGGTAAATTTTCTGCAAAAAAACCCTCAAAACGAAAAGTGTTGACGCTGGTTAACACTTTTTTTTTTTTAGGGTAAAATTTCAACATTTTGAAATAATGGCGTAAAATGAGAGGAGTTCGGATTTTCCACAGTGTTCATTTTTATATGGTC
>APFE030794908.1:37710-51539 GCA_000404065.3 Pinus taeda
TCATGAAATAGAGTGGTTCAGTGGCTCCTTCAGCCCCATGGTATATAGCTTTTAGTCTGGACAAGGAAGGGCACTTATATGTAGAATTATCTTCTTCACAGACTGAACAAACCTCTATAGATTTCAATGGACATTCGTTCCTAGGATGCCTCCTAGTGCACCTAGGACAAAAAATGGCCAAAGCCCTCTCTGCTTCCTCTTGTTTCCTTTTGATATCCAAGGTATCCATTTGCATGGCAAGAGTCTACAGCATCTCACTCTTAAAGTCTTCCAGCATGTTTCCAAGTTCACCTTTGATGGATGAATTGAATGAGGAGGTACTAGCTATGGGTTGAATCCCCCTACCTCTCTTCCTAGCTGCTCTAGAATGGTTTCTAAAAATAGTCTTTATGTCCTCATAAGGTAGTTGGTAGATGTCTCCCTCGACCAGTAAAAGGAAGGTGTCTAGAAGGTCTTCTGGAATTCCCCTGAGTAGGAGAAACTTTAGAGATTCAGGGTCAAGTATGCACCTGGCCCTTTTGTAACTAAGTTGGAACCTCTCTTCATAATCTTCCAAGGATTCATCACTTCCCATGGTCATTCGAAAGATTTCTTCCTTGGCATCTTTTGACCTACAGTAGTCTCAGTAATTGTTGTTAAAGGCCTACTACATATGAGCCCAAGTTGTGATGCTATTTTAAGGTAACCCCATGAACCAGCTCAATGCTACATCCTTGAGAGTAGAAGGGAATAGTTTCAACTTTTGCTCATCTTCTACATAATCATAGGTTCGACAGATAACAACAAACTCAAACAAAAAGGTGTCGGGATCTTGTGTAGTCAAACCATGGAAGTGAGGTAGGGTTGAGGGACTTATATTCTTCATTTTGGTGTGCCCATTGGTTTCCTGGATGGGAAAGGTACCCTTTACTCTTTCTCCATTCCCCCTAGCATTTCTATTTTCAGCAATTTTCTGAGGATGGATGTCTTCTTCTTCTTCTTCCCCTATAGGTTCTTCAAATATCTTTGGTTGTTCACCTAAAGGTTCTTCTTGATCACTGCCACTGAAGAAGAGAGAAGGTTGGCTATGTGATGTAGTGGGGATGTTGGGAAAGTATTTTCCTGAATTATCTATGTTCCTACGACGCATGAAAGGAAATATTTTTGGTTCGTTTTTGTTTTTTTCACTACTTGTACCTTCAAAACTGAAATTGATTGAACAAACAAATTGCAACTAACGGAAATGAACTTGCTGAAATGAAATTACAGAACTGAAAAGGAAAGAAAATGAAATGCAAAACTGAAAGCAAGGAAATGACTAATTTACATCTGTTGAAATGAAGTTGCAGAAATGAAATTGTAGAACCAAAAAGGAAAGCAAATGAAATGCAGAACTGAAAGCAAGGAAATGACTAATCTACTTTTACTGTAATGGAAATTGTTGAAAGAAACAACTACTCTGCTTTTGCTAAAATGAATTTGCTGAAATGAAATTTGCAGAATTGAAAATGAAAGCAGGGAAATGCAGAAACTAAAAGAAACAACTACTCTACTTTTGCTGAAATAAACTACTTAGCAGAAGGTTTTGATAGAAAATAAAAGAAAGCAGTAATCACAAAATACTCTGACGCTTCCCCAGCAATGGCACCAAAAAGTGGTGAGCACCAGTATTGCAGCAATAATGTTGCAACTCCTGGGCTTCCTACTTTACTTTTATCAACTGGTAGTTCGTAACAAACTTGGAAGCAACGGTGCTATATGCACAAGTACTAGTTCTTACTGCAGGCTGTCACTTGGTCAGCGGGCACAAGATCACTAGGAGCTCAAGCCAACTTCTATGGATTCCAAAAGAAGCTCTATATGTGATGAAAGAAATGAAAGCTTACTCTACAGAGGCTACTCTACTTGCAGAAAGGAAAATAAGACTAAAATGTAAAGTAAACCTAGCAAACCCTACTTAACCAACTAATTCTACTTTTGCAGGAAGAGAGATGAAAACCATGAAATGAATGCCATTACCTACTCAGGAAGTAAACAACATCTACTCAAGCTATTTCCAGAAGGAAATGAGAAAAAAACATCTTTTTGGATTTTTATGTATTTTTATGTGAAATTGTCATGCATGTAATTTATTTAATTGTGAATGTGACAGCGATTAGGTGGCGATGGAGGGTAACTTTGGGATTTGCAAAGGTGTAGGATGGTGTGGATGGGTCCTAGGAGGGCTCAGGTAGCCTTCTAGATGCTTTTCCTGCAATCGGACTTCAAAAAGAATCCTACAGGAAAATCTACAGGAGGTTGTAGGGGATCTACAGGAGGTTTACAAGAGGTCTACAAGAGGATGCTGAGAGCAGTTTTGGAGGTTTTTATGGTAGGGAAGAAGGTGGAAAGGGTAGCTGAAGGTTAGGATGATGTGTTAAGGTGTCTAAGGTCCATCAAGAATGATTAGGAGAGAGAAATATGGTTGGATTTGTTCAAGGAAAGAGAGGAAAGTCTATGGAAAAAGTGCAGAAAACTAAGGCAGATTTTTGAGGAATTTGGGTGACCTGTGGGGCATTGATCAAAAAGAGATTGTGATGGCTGATTGTCTAACTTGATGTGAGAAGAGATGTGCTGCAAGAGAACTGAAAATCAAACAAGGAGATTAAGCAAGCAAGGAAACTAAGTACATCAAAAAAACAGAATTTTGCCTACAAGCTAATCTAAACTCTAATCTAGGAAAGTAAATGCTGAGAAATACTACAATGAGAGAAAGCATGGAAGGAAACTTATTGCAAGATAGAAATGAGCATGGTGAAAGAGGTCTGAAGCAAAGCATTAACCTTCTAACAAACTGCAACACTATAAATCCTATGGAGAAGGCAAATCTGTGTTTTTTTGTGGCAACAAGAGGGTCTTGGCCTCATTTCATGGTCCCAAAGGGAGGAAAGGAGGCCAAGGCTCTGTTGATGGCCTTTTTGTATTTTCTTTCTATCACTGTTAAACCTGCTATAGAAAACTCAAATGAAAACAACCTTCTAAATCACCAAAAGCAACTTATTCTTAACCAAGAAAGAAATTTATCTAACAACAACAAATCCATAAACTAAAACAAAACATATAAATTCAAACAAGAGGAGCTTAGCTGCTTGGATTGGGCCCTAACCCAACATATTTAGCCCTCTGAGGTAACTCAATGCTAGCTGGAAAAGAACTTCATCTTTATTATCAAAATAATAATAGGATTACATGAAACTGTCAACAAAAGTGAGCTCGAAGTTTAGCAAAGAAAGCTGCAACAAAAATTCGAAAATTTTACTAACTTCATAATGAGGCCCTAGGCCTCTCTACTTATACAATTGAAGCTCCCAACAACTTCCTTAAAATCAGGGAGGCTTGGCTCCCAAAACTTGAGATAAACTGCCTCTTTGGTGCATTCATGTGGTTGTTTATGCTTTGAGATGCATGATGGAGAATTCGAAGTGGGGAGTAATAAATGAGGGGGATACCCTCCTATAAATCCTCTCCCTTGTCTACTTCGAATTATTGCTGCCAATTGTCCATTAAATCTTTTACTTTATCTCCAAAATTGAACAAAAATATGCATTAAACACATATTAGACTCCATGGCATAATGACCAACCCAACTCACTCCATAAGCATAAATATAATAAAAAAACATGCAATAAGCTAAGAGAATGGTCAATTAAACTATGTCAAGAGTCAAAATGAGCCCATATAATTACCCATTTATGGGGCTCATCATAGGCTTGCATCCACTTGGCTAGATGTGCACGCAAATCATTCTGCCCATCATACTTATCTGTTAGTCACATCTTAGGCTTCCCAAATTGTGCTTGCATCATTCTCCTACATTTGTGCCAATAATCAAAGCTTCCTTTGTGCGTACCCCACCATCTTGCGAGCATAGTGTGCAGTACCCAGTCCAAGGCCTGGAAGCGTTGCTTTTCCAGCACCTCCCTTTCAAATGTATCCAAAAAGGTATCTACCTCATTTAGACCATCAAAAGTAGGCAAATTTCTTTCTTCTGACGACACACAACGCAGGGACCAGGTCATCATATTGCAATTCAACGTAGTTCATGTAACCGATTCTACCATCGTTCTACTTCTTCATCGGAATCTAAATTGCAGGAAATCTCGCGCTCCCATGTAATCCACCCATCCATGGTGGGATTCACCTAATCTTGGTCTCAGGCTGTTATCTTGTAGATGCAGTCCAGATCATCATCACTCTCATAGTCGCGGACTGATTCCGTATAGAGCGATCCTTCAGAAGGATCCAGGGGTATTATTACGTGTAGTAACTTCTTCTCAAAGACCATCTTTCGCTTCTTCATATTAATTACCCCATTCATATAAGTGGCCCAGTCAATTCCTAGGAGCACAGGGTAGGGATTGTTGTCATCAACAATCTCTATTACTTCAAAATCTGCCAATGTGCTCGCTCCCTCAATATCCACTGTTACTCCCTGCAATCGCCCCTTGGGTATGATTTTTTGCTGATTCACCATTCTTAGCTGAATTGGAGACCATTGCAATGCAGGTCACCCCATTCGCTCCCATGTCTGTTTCGGTAAAACATTTGCATCTAATCCCAAATCCCTATACTACTGGCCCTTTTGACATTAGCCTGCGGAGCGCGAACTGAAGTCTCACCCGAAGCAGTATGGGGGGATGTTGGAACCAAGTTTTCGCACCCTTGAGATGGTTGTGATGCCGGTTTATTCCAACTATGCATGTATTTGTGCAAGTTTCTTAGCCCTCTACTCTACACTTTGATACCTTCGCGAAATGTTACAATCGGCTTTCACGCAGCTCTAACCAGGGGCTGAAGTCCTTTCACGTTGCTAGGGAAGTGAACTGTGCTATCTCTCAAACTACGCTAATTATCTTACTTATCTTATTACAGATCTTGGTTAGCTTCACGTAAACATACGTTCTTACTTACGTTCACTTAACTAACACATTTACATATATTCACGCATCATATAAGCATTAGAAGTGAAATTTATACCCAATATAACAGATGCATAAACAGGAAATAAAGGCACAGGATTTATGGAATACTTCTCTTTATTGATAATTCCAGATGATTATAGACTCGACTCGCCCTGCGCCCTCAGCTGCAGGGGACTACACACTCAGTTGCGGACTTCTAGGCCTCACGCACTCAGTTGCAGAGCCTCTACCTATGCTACGACCCAAAACTTAGACTTCTACTTCAGAGCTATCTCTCATACATCATATATTCTTCGTGTCATTATGATTACTTAGAGCTTAGCTCTATTTATACACTCCCATGGTCCGTAGACCATGGGTAGATCTTCTACAGCCGACATTACATTTTCAAAATAAGGGCGGACAACCCTATTACTCTTTAACAACTACGCACTCTGCGCCCACAAAATGTGGAGTCTTTACATTTGTATTACAAAATTGGACCAAAATATAGGCTCTTAGCCCCAAAACTACCCTTGGGAGATCCCATGCCCAACACAACCACTAGAGAGATGGTAAAACCCATCGCTACCCGCACGTTTTCTCATAGAATTCGCCTTCGAAACTATAGAAGGTCAACGTAAGGCAAATTTCTACAAGCTTTGTAGTATCAGGATTTGTTATGTGATTGATAACATCAATAGCCTCCTTAATAGAGATGTTAGTGTAAAGAGAAACAATATCAAAACTAACCATAAAATCTTCAAGCTCAAATTTCACATCTTTCAACTCATTCACAAAAGAGACAAGAATCCTTAACAAAAGAACTAGACTTACCTACTAAAAGTTTAAGCTTCCAAGATAAATACTTAGCAAGGAGATACCTTGACCCACATATGGTATTGAAAATAGGTCTAAATGGGGACCCTTCCTTATGAATCTTAGGAAGCCCATAGATCTTAGGAGTGAGAGGGTTACTTTCTATAAGCTTGTGACTTAATGAGTTTACAGAAATATTAGACTTAATCGCCAAGGCAACAACTTTTGAAACCTTTTTAATGGGGTTATTATTTAGCTTTCTATATTTCCCACTATTGCACAGGTGATCTAACATATTCTTCATGTAATCCTCTCTATCTAAAATCACCACCCCTCCTCCTTTATCTGCTTTAAGGACAACAACATCATGGTTATTGTTTAAATATCTTAGGGCTTCAAATTCCACCTTGCTAATATCGCAAGTTTAGGTGGCTTAGCATTCCTAAGAATCATGGAACAATCCTACCTAATGACATCCTTAATGTGATCAGGAAACTCCTTGATGCCAGATTCAATGGAGCAGATGATCTCCTTAACCAGAATCTTTCTAAGGGCTAGAGCAAAAGTCAACCCTTTCTCAAGAAGACTATAAACCAGAGGATCAAAAGAGAACCTAGAAAGTTTAATAACCTTATTATTAAAAGAGTGAGCTGATGATGTAGAATTAATATTATTATTAGTATTATCAAAAGAAGAATTATTATTTTTTTTATTAAAGGAGGAGGATAATGAAGAATCATTAGGATTATTAATGTTAATAGAATCCCCTATGATGTTAGTGTTATTAAGACTAATGATATCATAATAGTTAGATTTATTAGAATTATCCCAATTAATGTTACACCTATTATTAATAGTGTTTAGATTACTATTATTAATAGTTGAATAATAACTATCATTATTAGAATTACAATTAATTTCACAATTTTTTGTTACTAGATTCCATATTATTATTATTAATAGTGGAATAATAATTATAATTATTAGAGCTACCATTAATTTCATCAAAATAAGGTTCAATGGATTGAGAGCAAAGGGATCCCTTCAAATTCAAGGGCGAAGCTGGAGATTGAAGAGTTGAAGTTGAAGATCGAGAAGTTAGAAAATTATTAGAGGGGGGACCACAAGAATGTGCAAGGTGTAGGAGACACTTCAAGGAGGCACAAGGGTTGCTCAAAGTAATGAAGGTAAAGGACTGGAGAGACTCATCCACAGTAGGGAGCAGAGAAGAAAGAAGGCAAGGAAAGGACAAAGAAGAAAAAATGCCAGAGGGAGAAGGAGATGAGCAAGGTGGTGAACGAGAAGGATTGCTAACCATAGATTTTATGCCTACATTCTACACAGAAATAGGAATATCATTCTTCACTTCTTTTGAAACACGAACGCAAGAAGAGAAAAATCCATCAACCACGATTACATTATGAGATACAACCATAGCATTATGATATATTCCATCAGAATTATTGTTGGAACTAATGTCAAAATTCAGTCAGCGCAGACATCGCATGATTTCCATTTGGGCCTAAATCTAAAACACAAGAGGCAACGATATAATCACAATGCTCAGATGGGCCCAACGAACTGCTCCTTGACCAAGAATGAAGAGTTGATATTTGATCCTCATTGATGCGGCTTCTAAAACCATTATCCAGGGAATCCCATCTATTGGAGGTTGGCCCATGCTTCTCACAAAGTTTACTGAATTTATTCGGTTGTTTTAACTTGGCCTCTTCCTCAATACGCACAACTTTTAAAGCAGAACCAACATCAATTCTTGACCTGAGCAAAGCGGAGATGAAATTGGACAAAATTAAATGCAATGCAATTAATTCCTTTGACAATCAATCTAATTCCCTTCTCATCCTCAAAATCTCTGAGTGAACAAGGGCAATACTAGGTTTTAAAAAGATATGAAAATTCTTAAGACAACTGAGCTTATGCTTAATTTTAGTGAAACCAGAAACTACCAAAGCATCTCTGCAGCATTTGAGAAACGTTAGGTATGTAATATTCTTCGCAACCTTCAACCTTATTCGTTCAAAAAGGCAAACTTTGCTTTCAACATCCCTTCTGTATAGGTTCAAAATGCATCGACCCTAAGTTTTCTATGTGATTTTACCGGAAGATCTTGGCTTATATCATGAATCACAGAAGCATCCAATATGATATTTTATCCCTATACAAAAGGGATGTTGCAAACGAAGTTCATCTTTTTGAATGAATAAGGTTAAAGGTTTTGAAGAAGATTCCAGACCTAACGTTTCTCAAACGCTGCAGAGATGCTTCGAAAGTTCTTGGTTTCGGTAAAATTAAGAATAAGCTCAATTGTCTTAAGAATTTTCATATCTTTTTAAAAGCTAATATTCCCCTTGTTCACTCGAATATTTTGAGGACGAGAAGGGAATTAAACTGATTGTTAAAGGAATTACTTGCACTGCATTTAATTTTATCCAATTTTGTCTCCCCTTCTCTCTTATCAAGAATTGATGTTGGTTCTACTTTAAAAGTTGTTCTTATTGAGGAAGAGGCCAAGTTAAAATAGTAAAATAAATTCTATAAACTTTGTGAAAAGTGTGGCCTTATACTTCTCTATGCTTATGTCCATTGCCTACTTTACCTTGAAGATCCATCTCAAACCCACAACTAATTTATCTGCCAGCCTTGGAACCACTTCCCAAACATTTTTCTTTATAATGGATTCATATTCCTCCACCATTGCATCAACCCATACAGTTTTTTCTATTGCTTCCTCGAAATATTATGTCTTAGTCTCTACAATTCCAGTCATTCGATCCATGTAGACAGTGTACCGACCAAGTGACCTTCTCTACCTACATTGATTTGAAGGAGAACCCACATTCTCCCTCGCATTCTGCACAAGTCTTTTAGCTTCCCTGGTTCTTTTTCTGCCTTCTCTGGATGGTTTTGCTTGAGTGGTTGTCTCCACTCACTTCTCCTCAATTTTCGGTTTCTTTACAACTTTTTGAAGTTCCTCCTTTGGAGCTAAAATCTCTTCTTTTTATGGGATCTGAAGCTCCGTCTCAAGAAAGCACTGCATCGCTTTCTCCTCATCAAATTTTACATCCCTTTGCGCAAATATCATTATGAAGGATGGAAAGTACACACAGTAGTTGTGGGGAGTTTCTATGCAACCCACAAATATCCCCAACTCTGTTGTTGGCTCAAGCTTCTTCCTTAATTCTTTGGAGACATGGCAATAAACAGAGGCTCCAAAAATCCTAAATTCCGACACATTTGACTTTTTCCTCGAGAAAGCCTCCTCTAGTGTAATCATAACAAGAATATATTGAGGACTCTAGTTTTGTAAATAGATCGTTGTGCTTCATGCCTCAACTCACAAATGAAGAGGTAGTCCTTGGTTATGCAACATCACCCTCGTTGCTCCCATAATGCTATGGTTCTCTCTCAACCACCCAATTTTGTTGTGGGTTGTGGGGTGCTGTCAACTCTCATGAATTCCTACTTTCGAATAGAAATTTTTAAATTCATTCAATGCATAATCACCTCCATTATCGCTCTACTAAGTGCCTTCACCTTCTTATCGATTTCTTTCTTGACCAATGCCTTGAATTCTACGAACTTGGAGAATATCTCATCTTTCTTCCCCATGAAGAAGATCTAGCAACTCCATGAGAAGTCATCAATAAAAATGACAAAATATTTGTGTCTAGCAGTGGAGACTCTCGAGAAAGGTCCACAAACATCAGAGTGGATCCTTTCTAGGGTTGCATGTGCCTTGTTGTCCCAATCATGGAATGTGGATTTTGTGTACTTCCCCAAAGTACATCCTTTACATACATCTCGTTGCTCAATTTATCCTTCCGGGAGGCTTGTGGTTATTTGTTGCATAATATTTAGGGTGTCATGATGCAAATGGTGAAGTGTTTTGTGCTAAATTTCACCGACATCATGGCCCTACACTTTCTCCACCTTAGTGCTTAATGCAACATAGTCTTTCACATCTAGCTTGTACAAGTTCTTCAAACAAACCTCGATCTTCTTCACCTATCCAATGGTTATATGTCTCAGGAATTCCTTTCCTTTGTTGAAGTTCACATCATAACCATGGTCTTCCAAAACTGCACCAGAGATGAGATTTTTATTTAGGCCCGGAATGAACATGACATCCTTGAGCCTAAGAGGGGAGCCTAACTCCCTCTGAAAGGTGACTGTACCAACCTCAGTCGAGTTGTACCTTCCGTCATCTCCCAACTCAATGTGCATCTATAGTTATTTCTCATCTAGGTCACTGAAAAACTCTCTACACCCTATCATGTGGAATGATGCACCTAAGTCCAAGTACCACATGCTCCCCATCAGTGTGATGGCCATGCATGCAATAAGGGTAAAGTCAAGCTCAGATTGTGAAGCCAAGGCATCACCTATTTTTGCTCCTAAGGTCTTCTTGCTTACCTTTTTATGTGTACACTTCATCTCAAAATGCCTAAATTCATGACAATGGAAGCATTTAATTTTGGACAAATATTTCTTCTTTCCCCTTGGATGGATTCTAGTTTGGATTAAGATTTCTTCCCTTTTCCTTTCTTTCCCTTTCCAACCAATGCAAAATTTTCTTCATCCTCGCCCTTGAATGAATTCTCATATCTAGTATTCTGCCTTATTTCCTCCTATACCAAATCGGACCTTAAGCATTCCCAATTTGGTATTTTCTCCCTCTCATTCACCGAATCTTGGTAGCTATTCCAGCTCTTAGGAAGGCCTAGAAGGGCTAGAATTTCCAAATCATCTTTTGGAACATTAACACCAACCCCACCAAGTTCATCATGACATTGTGTGAACTTGCTTAGATATTGCGAAATAGTGTCAGTGTCATTCTTCTACATCTTGATACTTGAAAGTTTATTCTTGAGTGTCATCTTCTTGTGGTCACTACTATTCTCGAACAATTTTGTCAGTGCTTTCCACATTTTAAGTGGAGTTTCTTTCCTATGAAGATTTGAGATATTGTTATCTTGCACACCCTCCAATATTATTCATCTCGCCTTGGCTACGTTGTTCTTCCATTTAGCAAGGTTTTGGGCATCAAATTCTAGTGGTTTTGCAAAATTTGTCTTGATGTATTCTAGCAAGCCATTGTCATCCAATACCGCCTCCATGTGATCCTTCCATGTGATAAAATTAGATTTTCCTTCCAAGGCATACTCTAGCCTCAGTCCATTAAAGGCAATCTTCTCAACTCTAAAGAGATCCTGCTCCACTGACTACAAATTCGAACCTCCTGAGAAACAACTTCAAAATTCCTACACTAATGTTTATCCTGCTCTGATACCATGTAGAAATTATGGTGTAGATTTGCAATTTCTCATGAATTTTTAATCAAAATCATAACACACAAACCTACTCTACTGCTCTCGGAAGTTAATTCATAATTTAGAACAAAAATTTTAGACATGCAATAAGAAATAACACACATACACACAATATTTTCCTGGGGAAAGAAATCTACTAAAAACCCTAATGTATGCTTGCATTAATATGATGAATAGATATTTATTACTATTTCTTTGCTCAACTAAACACAACCTGCAAGTGAATAACCTATCTCTTTGCTCACTAAGAAGCTTTGACCCAGACTTAGTTAATTTTTTCTTATGCTTGAGCCCTTATTTCCTTGCATAATTCCTTCAGAAATTAGGCCCCTATTATTTAGGAATTTCTCCAAAATGGATTACACAATTAGCAAGGTTGATCATCTAACTACATGCAACCCTTGTACACTCAAGACTAGTCTACAACTGATGTTACATTGCCTTGGAATCTCCACCACAGCTGGGGAACTCAAATTATCTACATGCACTAGATATTTTTGGTTGATTGATCAGTTCGCTGGATAATCATTGAGTTTGACTGAAGTCTCACTGCTCAACTAACCTTCCACTAGTTCCTCCAACAGTTAGAACTAGTTTAACTGAAAATAAATTGAGATAACTGACTTTGATTGCTACAAATTAGCAATCACACATGCCTAACTGAACTCTAACTCCTCCAACTCGAATTTACTAAGTAAACTGGGTGACACAAGCCATGTCACACAAGTTAATTTCATCCAAGTTTTCTACTAATTTGGAAATTCGAATTTTCTAAATTTAATCAAGGCAAAATCAAATGAGAATTTCTTGCTTCATTTTTCAACAAATCTAGAGTTAAGATGGATCTAGGTTGGTTTGATGAGAGTGAAGTTAATTCACTTATGAAGGAGGACTTCATAAATCATGTTTAAAAAATTATATATTTTTGGCATCAAACCATAACTCATACCTCTTATTAACTCATGATCACTTTTCCACAAAGCAATAAACCCCGTGACTTATGTAGTTAAGCCACTTTCACACCATGAAATGATCTAAACTCTCATTGGAAGGGTTGGCAATATATATCTTTAATTAATATACAAAATAATCCATAGGATCTCTGAAGGAAGTGAAGGTGTATGAATCACATGGGATGGTTTCTTAGAAAATATATGGACCTCAATAATGATGAAATTTGTCATTGGAAATTGCCTTTCAAAACAAAATGTTTTGCCATAATTGTGTCAAGAGGTGCTCTTTAGTTCAGTATGGAAGAGATGTTGTAAAAAAAGAAATCAAAAAGAAAAAACCAATAGACTTATGTTAAAAATAGAAGTTGTGGACATATGTCATTGGTTTTGTGTACCCTTCAAAAACCAATATAGTCAAATGTGCCATCAGTTTCATCAACCTACATTTGTTATTCTAAACCACTAATGACAATCAAAATACTCTCATGTGAGCACATGGAACATCCCATGGTAATTATTCAACATATAGCAGCAAAATAAAACAAAAATTCCAGGCCCGGATAAAATTGAATAAACCACCATACCCTTAGTAGTTTATTTGTAGTTGTTATTATATATATGCCCAATCCTAACGAGATAGATAAACAGGTCAATATTGCATCGAAATTTGAAGTAATTTCACATATTTCACCATTATAGAACATTTTCAACCTGTTCCACTAAATTTTAAAAGTGAGCCCCTCCAACAACCACAAAAAATAAACTAGAAACAATATTCAAGTTGATGTTTATCATGCAAAGGGAATTGTCCTAGAACATTAGATATTGAAATTTATATATCTAGTATAATGAATCACACCAAATGTCTAATTGAGTCCAACTTTGGACAAAGTATCCACCATGACATTCATTTCCCTATGAATGTGAGAGAAAGTCACCAACTAAAATAAATCAGTCAACTGTCAAATCATCTAGATCCAATTGATCAACAAAAAAGGGTTGAGCGTAGTCCTCTTTGAAATCCATTTTATCAATGCCTGCAAATCTCCTAAAACATCTAGTGTATAAATAGAAAGCCAATTAGCACAGAACAAAGTACCCCAAAGAGCCAAAACTTCAGCTCGAGTATTTGTACCAGTGCCCCCATTCTCGCGGAATCGATATTGGATTTGAGGGAAAATGACAAGGAAAGTGCCACACCCACAGACCATATATTTTGCAACACCATTAAAAAAGGCCAATGACAATCTATCACTAGTGTCTAAATGAAGAAAAATCCTCATGGAGCCCTATGAAATCATGGGGCCAGACTCCCTATAATAAGTAGCAACCTGAATGCATATTCCAATAATATTGGGAGGAAAGTTTTGAAAATGAATATGTTCTTGCATCTCCAAATGCCTTAAATAATGAGTAATGGTAGAGCAAAAAATATTTTATAACTAGCAATTCATTCCTTCAAACATGATTCAAGAGAGGTATGTTGAAAATAATACTGAGAGGGGGGGCTGAATCAGTATTATCAAATTCTTTTTCAATTTATAAAAACATTTGCAGATCTGACTAATGTATACCTTCCAGACTTATAATTTAATTTATTCTTTAGATGTTGATCATTAATCTATGTGTCAGAACCATATAACAGTAAACAGGAAAAATAGAGCAAACAATCACACCAAAGAACACAAGATATAAGGTGGAAACCCAATGTGGGTGAAAACCACCTACTGCAATATGTCTCTATCTTCTTTCAATTATAAACTTCTTTTTACAATGATTCTGTACTG
>APFE030794908.1:51549-63326 GCA_000404065.3 Pinus taeda
ACAATCACACCAAAGAACACAAGATATAAGGTGGAAACCCAATGTGGGTGAAAACCACCTACTGCAATATGTCTCTATCTTCTTTCAATTAGAAACTTCTTTTTACAATGATTCTGTACTGGTGCAGTCTTATACCAGCACGAAGGCTTCAACCTGCAGAAGGCTACAACCTTCTCTTGTTATCAAGACTCTCCTGGAAGGAAGCTACAACCCCCTTAGCTCTTGTACTAACTGAGGTACTAGTATGTAGGTGCTGACCTACTGAAGGCTTCAACCTTCTCTTTTCTTCCAGGGACCACGTTTCATAAATTTTCAAACTAGATCCATGAATATCAATCAAACATCAAATAGATCTGTAATCAACCAACTTCCTTGTACAAATACTGAATCAATAACTTCTTAGCACACAACAACCAGTCATCAATTCAGAACCCTGAATACTGCAAAATAGATAAAAACAGCTAATACATATTTCAAGAAAAGTTTGTAACTTCACGAAAAGAAACCTGTGGGTATCCGCACTTCCGCTGTGTTGATTCTGCACACCTCCACACCTGCGTTGTGTCTGGTCTGTGCCCCTCCGCACCTGCGCTGTGTCTGGTCTGCGCACCTCTGCACCTGCGCTATGTTTGGCATGCGCACCTCTGAGTATAGACAATTTATCAGTCTTCAATTATACCCCAGACTATCAGATTTATAGATCTGATCATGCACCAAAGAGAACTCGACCCATCAGAAGATCTATCTTGTAATGCTCAGTTTTCTCCTTGATCTAGCTATAACTCACCAACCGATCACCAGTATTTTCAGATCTTGCTCTTCTTAAGATATTCAACACAACTGTATCTGGCCAAATGATCTCCTTTCCTTTTTATAGTCTAGGCCTTTCTCAAACCATGGTCCAAAACCATAGAGATCCAATACTAGGGACCCAAAACCTGGGTTCAATACTTTAGGTGCAAAACCACGGACCAAAACCATAGGATCAACAATGTCGGACTAAACACCATGTACCAACCAAAAGATTTCCCACGTGCATGTGCTTTTCTCTGCATGAAAGTTCATGTACTTTAGGTTCGCACTTTTTTTTTGGAACGCCTATGAACATGTCTGCACCTTTTGATTAGCACACCCGCGGATCTTGCCGATGACCGCAGCCTTGTGAATCAAGAACCTGCGGATCTTTCATTTCCTACTATTTTGAGAGCCTGAACTTGTGATTTGACATTTCAGTGAGTTACCATCAAGGACAACACCTGAACCATAGTGCCAAACCTGTGTCATAATGCCATCAAGGTATTATTCCATATGGCATTGATATTAAATATATTTAATACACCTGACCAAATGAAATGTGCAAATGAGCACTACAAAAAGACATGAGCTATAATCTCCAATTCACATCCACATAATATGCATCTACCTTATCCACAAAAACTCATACGAAATAAATTGTCCTACGTCAACACATTGTTTCACCATGCCAACTAACCAAAACATTTTAGTTTCAAGGGGATCTGCTAACCCCAAATATTCTCGAACCATCTATATGCCCACAAGTTTGGAGGAGAAGATGTGATATACTAATATGCTTCTGCTACCGAGAGATGTCCAATGATATCAATACCTCCCCAAAAGTAAATATCATCTTTATCCTTGAGTGTGATGCCCGTTGGAGAAAGATTTAATAAATACCTATCCCAATAAAGTGTCATCTCACCAATAAAACCCAGTGTTTGTGAGTTGGTCCAAACCAAAAGTGGATCGCTATAAATAGTACATATCTTATTCAAAGAATAAATCCCAAGATTATGCATGTGTTGAATAAGTGGGTCTAGCAAAGATGATCACCAATGAAACCACATATAGGGTCAAGACCAATTTCAATCCCATAATCATCCCTGACCTGCCACTTTATATTGCTTAACAACCATTGTCTGACTGCCATAACAATTCCAAATATATGAAACTCCACATGGAGATCAAGCTTCTTCCTTAATCCATGTCACCATCGATTGATTATTCATATATTTCTCTTTGATGATATGATGAGAGATGCCCTCACCAGTGAGAACCCGCCATAAACTCTTCATCAATAAAGCTCGGTTGAATTTTTCTAAGTCCATTATACCCCAACCTCCATCTTCTTTTCTAAGCGATAATACCTCCAAATGAACCAAATGGAATTAATAAGTTTCTATAGAGCCCGCCCATATGAACTTAGATATAATTGAATTAATCATGTTGATAATGAATTTGGGGAAAAAATATAGATGAATCCAATATACTGTAATGCTTTGTAAAATTACCTATACCAATATCAGTCTATCACCCATCGTAAGGCTTCTATCAGACCAAGAGAGAAATGTTTGCTCAATTTTATCAGCAAGCCAATACCAATGTTTGTTACAATAAACATTAGGTTTGAGAAAAAAACTTAGGTACTTAAACCCTTGATCTAAAGTTGTTGAATACAATTGAAATATATCAACAATCTCCAAAAATTTAGCTGATTCCAATGTAGAGGAGATCAATAAGGATTTATCAAAGTTCATAAATAATATAGATGCCTCGCCAAATAATTTGATAATCTGATGCAGAGTTTGCCATTCCATCACTGATAGTTTACTAAAGCAAAGAACATCATCTACAAAAATAAAATGTGAGATATGAATATTTCTTGTAAGCCACACACCCGAGAAAGTACAAAGGTGTTGTGAATCGATGATTACTCTACTCATGCCCTTAATATCCAATAAGAATAGAATAGGTGAAAGAGCACATCCTTGTCGAAGGCTCTAAGTGGCCTTAAAAAAGGGGATGACACTCCATTGATTAAAACCATGAAATTTGCAGATGATACACAAGCCATGATCCAATTAACTACCAAAGATGAGATACCGATCTTATATAATATCATTCATAGGAAAGACTAATCGACACAGTCAAACACCTTATGTAAATCTAGTTTCAATAGCACAGCTTATTTCTTCTTAGTCTTGATTGTGTGTAAACACTCTTACGCTATAGCCACTGCAACTTGAATATGGCGATGTTGTAAAAAATCAAATTGTTTCGGTCCAATATGTTTAGACAAAATGGCTTCCATCTTGTTTGCAATGAGCTTAGATATCATTTTATATATTGTGTTACACAAATAAATTGGTTAATAGTCCATAAAAGAAGAAGATTTTGATACTTTGGAAATTAAAGTAATAAAGGTGGAATTCAAAGCACCAGATATATAACCTATATTTCTTGCTTCTTTTTCCATAAGCAATAAATCCTATCCCATAATGTCAATGAAATAAAGGAATTATTCAACCAACCAACCAACCATTTGGTTCGAGACTTTTATCTTTGGAAAAATACTTAAGAACAAATAGCATCTCATTCATAAAAATTATGTTTCTAATAACACATTGGCATCCACATCAAACATGATCAGATATGAGTTTATGACCTTCAATTATCTTTCGAAATTCACCCCATATTTGGCCTTGTATTGCCTACCAAAGTGGAAGACAACCTCCAAATGAATATCCTTTAGTGAGGAAATAGATTTTCCATTAGAATCATGCAACTCCCAAATAGTTTTTTCTCGCCTTCTATTGGGCGCATAGTTGTGGAAAAACCTTGTGTTTTTGTCACCTCCAACAATCCAAATGGCCCTACTTTTAAGTTTCCATTCCTCCTTTTGATGCATCATGATCTCCCTCTTTTTCCCTTCTAAATCCATGGCTAATGATTTGTGTGATATTGAAAAATAATCAGGGTCTGTGTGGTTCCACCAATGTCAATAATTGTTCCTCTATCTTGATAAGCTCCTCTATATTTTTCCTTTTTTGTGTTCTTTCCCACAATTTAACCGTCATCTTAAGTTCCCTTGTTTTATGACAAATCAAATCCATCTGCTCGTATCCCTATTTTCCAACATAGGTCACCCACTTTAATCTCACTAAATCCACAAAGTACTTGTTTTTAAGCCAAGTGTGATTAAATTTAAAGGGTAACCCCCTCCACTCCCCATCATTGTGCCAATGTAGGATAATAGTATTGTGGTCTGATAAACCCACCACAACAACCCATGACCAAAAATGCCCATGTTGTTCCATCAAATTCTTGTGGATCAAAAAATGATCTAGTCGCTTAGTGATGCCATCCAGGCTAGATCGTTCATTTCTCCAAGTTAGTCTAAGGGCACTGGCACAATATTCACTAGGTGATTAGTACCAAAAAGATCTATAAAAAAAAATTCAATGTGATATTGTCTACATCAAGCACCCCAATTTTTAGTAGCATCCACAGTAAGAGTCAAGTCACCAGTTATGATTAAAGAGCTAATTTTCAAAATGTCGTATACATCCATGTGATCCCAGAATCTTTGTCACGCTCAATATGGAACATATATGTTTGATATATGAAATTGGTTCTTGGAACCCCTAGTGAATCCTGAAGGAAAAATTCCTACAGGTGATTTATATGATAAAAAAATCAACCACATGAGGATCCCAAATCATTGGCTAAACCACTAAATAGTCCATAAGAATCTACTGCATAAACCCACCAGCTAGAACATATATTTAACAAAATAGACCATGTCTTACAAGCAGCCAACAAAGTTTCTTGTAATAGAAATATTGAGGGTAATTGAGTCCCAATCAAATAACTTAAGGAAAAACATTTTGAGGCTACCCCCAACCCCCTATTATTAAGAGATAGCATATTCATATGGGAAACCTTTCCTTGGGCATGTAGTCTCTAAGATCATAGATGGGGGATGTATTACAGGGAAGAGATGGAGTAGTAGAAACATCCAGAGTGTTGTTGAGTACACCAGAGGTATCAATATCTGGTGACAAGTTTGGCTTCATTATAGCTTGCCTCTTCTTTCTAATAGTGACATTACAATAGGAGTTAGGAATAACAAGGATAGCCTCCTCGGTGGAATGTTTAGAATGAATGGACAAAGGTTCCAAGTCCATTTTCAAGTTGAGACATAGTAACTAAATATTTCTACCCACAAAATTGGTGGGCGAAATAAGACCCGAAAAGGAACCGAATTAAACAACTGGAGATTGGGGTAGAGAATAAGTATCAATACCCTTGACCCCCACACCAGAGTGAGGATACCCATCTCCTCGATTGAATGACATCCACCGATATAGAAGGGAAAAAAAGAGACTATGGAATGTAGGAGAGAATAGATGATATCCCATCAGAACCAGTGTGAATACATAGATTAGCAAATAGAGGTGAAATAGGGCCAACAGAGATAGGTGATGTAGGAATGTCTTGTTAGAAATACTGAGAGGGGGGTGAATCATTATTCCTTAGAAATTATCACTTTTAAATATTTTCAGAGCATTAGTTAATCTTCAATTATTATTAATTTTTATGCAGTAATAACAATAAATAAAAGAACACAGTAGGCACAATAATTTTAGGTGGAAAACCCCCTCCGGGTCAAAAACCACTAAATGATTTTCTAATAAATTATTTAATCTTCATCCCCAACTGAAATGAAAGCAAAAACTTCCTGGAATTCAAAAAAAGCATTCTTCTCTAGCTCCCACTGGAAGAATGGCCCAACACCTTGGTTTCTTCAATAGTCAACTGAATGGATGCCCCAACATCCTAGACCAACCTACCACCCTAAAGTGTTCACAAGCTCCAACCTGTAAGCGACTTCATGCACCACCCTAGCACCACCCTACCACCCTATAATGATTGAAATGAGACAAGAGTGTGGATTCTCATACCAGAGACAACGATCCATGATACAATATGATTTATAATGATTTTGACCGAACACCCAATTAGACTATGACCTATAACCCAACCATGACATCATCCCAACAGAGACTCCTGTACCTCCCAATAATGTCTTTTTGACTCTAGGAAGATTAACTCTTTTACAATAATGACTCTTCCAATGATGACACTTTTACAAATGAATCTTTTACAACTTTACAATGATGACTCTTAGCGTTGACACTTCTTCACAATATATGGATGCATGTCATGTCTTCAAAGGATGTCCAGTTGCAATGATTCCTTTGATTTGATACTTCTTCTCTTGAATTCTTGCTTGAAGTTGTACTTGAATCTTCTTATACCTGCATGTAAAATTTGCATCGTGAAACCAATACCAAAACAAAACAAAATACCCTTCAACTTACCTCTGCCTGCAAAACACGTGTAAGTGCATAATAATGAATAAATACAAATTAAAATTACAATGCGTACCTGAAGTGTGCTAGTCACCTTTTTTGTTGACTTGTTGCAACAGTAGACAAAGACTCCCACTCTTGATATAGGCATGGACTCTATGCAAGACTATATCCAAAACTAACCTAAAGATATATACAATAAAAACTTATGACAAACCCTAGACTTTTGATGGACTAAGTTCTAAGTACAGCGATAGAGACCATTCTATCAACTATGACAACACAAGTAACATGAAATTACAACATCATATAGATTTAGTAGACTTGGTGTAGCATCAAGAATATGTAGTATCAAGAATAGGACATCTAAAATGTGGTATCAAAACTAACTATGACATATAGAGACATAGACATATAACCGAGACCCTGTATGTACCTACGTTTTCCAGCAAAAACATACGTCAGAGATGATACTCATATCTCAAATGTAAACACTAATCATACATACCTTGTTGTAGGAGACTTACCCTTGATTGTTGATTGTGTGGTCCATACTGCAGTGATCCTTGAATGCATGGTTTTTCTTGCCTTCTAGGAGCTCGATATTGAATATATTGTATCTATGTAATTTCAGATCTACATGGTCTAAAAATTTGTCATGTGGTATTCCTCTAAGCCCTCTTTCAAACCCCATAGGTCTTATCAATATTGGATTCTTCAAGAAAGAGTTATGCCCAATCTCCCACGATGACCTAATTATAGACTGGTTCAGTAGAGTGAACTTGTACGAAGTGCCACGTATCACTGTTGCGACCTTCGGCATTGAAAACACTATTCAACAAACAAAATTCCTTCCTCTTTCTATGACTATTTAGGAAATTTGAATCCAATGCTCAGAGAGAAATTTATAATGATTTTCTCAATGTCACATGTTTGACAATGAATTCGGGAGCCTACAAAAACCCTAACTTCCTCAAATCATATATCCGAAAATATAGGGAACCAAGATCTTAAATTTTTCCAAGAGGTTCATCAAGATTTTGGCTCAAATGGGTTTTAATTTCAGCTTCTGAAGAGTCGCAGAAAAAAATTATAGTGAAATTTCCACGATGACTTGTTTGAAGCCACAAAATCCCAACTAGAGGAGGATATGAGAATCACTATTTATATGAATGTCTTGAGTTGAAAGGGTCCTCAACAAGTGAACATTGGAGGGATTTTAGGAGAAAAAAAAATTATTAACTATTTACTATTCAATGACCACAACCAATTATGAGTGCCATGCCACAACCCCATAGGGTTTTAGCCCACAAATTGGGCTTACTAACTTCAAACATGAATATCTCTCAAACCGTGAAGAATTAGGTGGCATGCCATATATTAATGGAAACATATCGACGAGTAGAATCCATCTAGAATATCCTTGACTCAAAATAGAGTAATTTGACAAGTCAAAATTCCCTTGCAAGATCGAGGTAGCCCCTAGTACTGCTTGGGTTGACATCAATGACAACCACTGATCAATAATATCCCCCTTTGGCATTGATGGAAACACAAGTACTCCCCCTGCAATCATGAAACCTCTTCCTACTGCCTTCTCTCCCCCTTTGTTATCAATGGAAAAGGGTAACTCCCCCTGATAAATATCCATCCTGCAGACCTGTACACACCTCCATTCCCCCTTTTTACTCGAGTATATAAGAGAAAGATTCTAATGAAAACTTGGGAGAATCCCAAGATTTTGGAAAAGATACTCAAATTATTCACGAGGTAATGGTCTATTAAATATGTCAGCAATTTGTTCCTTTGTGCCAAAATATTCAAGCTTGATATTCTTTTCAACAACCTACTCTCTAACGAAATGATATTTAATCAGAATGTGCTTCATTTTGGAATGCATCACAGGATTCTTGGAGATACTGATGGCATTGGTGTTATCACAAAATATGGGAAGAGGCTCTTCGAACTTGACTTGAAGATCTTGCAAAGTTTGCTTCATCCAAAGAACATGAGTACAACAAGTTATTGCCGCGACATATTCTACTTCTATTATGGATAATGAGATTGAAGACTACTTTTTACTTAACCATGAAACAAGACAACCACCTAGATAGAATGTTGCTCCACTGGTACTCTTATGATAACCAACACTTCCTACCCAATCTCATCTGTATAAGCTTGGATGAACATATCATTTCCTTTGGGATACCATAGACCATATTTTGTTATGCCCTTAAGATACTGAAGAATTATTTTGACGGCTATAATATGAGATTATTTTGGTGCTGCTTGGAATCTTTCTACTTGTCCAAGTTCCTACATCACATCAGGTCGGGAGGTTGTCACATATAAGAGACTATCAATCATGGATCTATACAACCTTTGGTTCACATCCTTTGACGAATTGTCTAAGCTTAACTTGCAACATGTTACCATGGGGGTGAGGATTGGCTTGCAATCTTCCATCTAGAATTTCTTGAGCATTTCTTTGATGTACTTGGTTTGATATATGAATATTCATTTATCTTGCTGAGAAATCTAAAGCCCTAGAAAGTATGTCAGTTCACCAATCATAGACATTTCAAAATCACTTTGCATTTTTGTGGCAAATTCTTTACTTAATCTGTCATCACAGCTTCCAAATATTATATCATCCACATATGCTTTGATAATTGTTAGGTTATATCGATCCGCTTTCACATAAAGATTGTTGTCAACACTTCCTTTATTGAATCCATGTTGATGTAGATATCCGTCAAGACAAGCATACCAAGCCCTAGGAGCTCTCTTGAGACCATATAGAGCCTTCTTTAATCTACATACATAGTCTTCTTTGTTAGAGAGCATAAAAGCTTTGGGTTGTTCAATGTAAACTTCTTCCTCCATTTCACCATTTAGAAAAGCTAACTTAACATCCATTTGGTAGACTTTGATTTTTCTCAAGCAAGCATAAGCGAGAAACATCCTAATAGCTTCCACTCTGGCAACGGGAGAAAATGTCTCTTCAAAATTGATTCCTTCAACCTATGCATATCCTTTGCAGACTAATCTTGCCTTGTTCCTGGTAACCGGTAATCCTTCAATTGTTTTGCTCCCCCTGAACCTATAATGAAACTGCCATATTGTTCAAACTACCTTCCTGTCAATCATAATTTTGTGCCATATACTACTGCATAAACTCCTCCTCTACAAACATTAAGGAGTCAACAAGCCAGATTGTTCAAAATAGTGAGTCACCTAACAGGCCATCTTGACTTGAGTCATTATCTGAAGCAACTGCTAATTCCTCATGACCTTTTTCTTTTACAAATCCTGAAAGCATAACTACTAAAACCTTGTTACCTTCTTTGTCTTCCTATACCTATTTCCTTTTCCAAACCTTCGTATTCTTGCAATATCAAGCCATGTGCCCATAGTTATGACACTTGAAGCATTCAATGTTGTCCATAGGTGATTCCATCTAATATCTGCAACCACAAGCGCTATGTCCATAGTTATGGCATTTGAAACATTCAATGTTTGGCCCATCTAGCATGTATTCGCTTCTAACAAAATCATCTTGGAACCTATCTCGTGATCCTGCAAACTTGATTCTAGGGTTTTGTAGATAATGATTGTACATTTTGTTGAATTTAAGCTTCTATGATCCATATCAAGTTTTTGAGAAGATTTTTCGGTAGAAATAACGTTATAATACTTTTGTTGACGCGTTTCGAACCAACGAGTGTGGTTCATTGTCAGGACAAGTTGAAAAACCAAATCATGGTTGCATGTTAAATAGGGAGAGCAGATCTTCCAACGGCTATATTTGACCAGGAAACGACTAAATTGGACTAGGAAACTAGACTAGACCTGTTGAAAATAGCAACAAGAAATGCTAAAAATAGCACTTCTATAAATAGAATTTTGGATACATTCCAATTTTAGTTAGTCCTTGAACTAAAATTGAGAAGTAAAATTCGAATTTGATCTTAGCAGTTGTTTGTAAAATAATTAATTGATTCATCTTGAGTTAATTAGTTCTAGAAATTCAAACATGAAGTTTATGTGAAGACATGCAACAATTTCCCCTTTGATTGAGGAAGTTGTCCCTTGATTAAGGAGATCAAGATGAGTTGTACTTTGAGTTGTAATTAGGTAGCTCAGTTAACTAAGTTAATTCTAGTTAGATTAGTTCCAATAGTTTGTGGAACTGATTGGGAGTTCAGTTAGTTAATGCATGCATGCATGTAACTATTGCACTTTAGATAACTGAATATTCTCTCATGAATAATTCATGCATGTCAATTCAGTCAAAGACCCAGTTGAGATCAGATGATGGGACAGTGTACTATCAGTTACAGGAATATTCCATTGAGGATATCTCTTGCATGTAGAAGGAATTCATCCATTGGAGGATTGCGCAGTTATTTTTGAGTTTTGATTAGTGTGTGGTGGGAATTCACACAAGTCGCAGCATTGGACCCCAGGAGAAACTGCGCAAGGAAATAGGAGGATTGGAGGATTGGAGGAAGATATGTGTTGTGTCTATTCAGACTGTGAGTTGTATTGAGGGATTATACTGAGAGCTAGATAGCTTGTGAGCTAAAGCTTTATGTAATCCGAACATATTTCTACTTGTATGATAATACAGTGATTGGGGTTTTTAGCTTAGACTTTCCCCAGAGTATTCTTCTGTGTTCATGTGTGATTGATTTCTCATTCTCTGTTATATGTGTTCTATTTGATCTTGCTCAAAATTGATTAAGCTTCCGCAAGTTTGTTTGTAGAAGTAGATCAAGTATTTTGCTTTAGTATATTGCATTATTAGGTGATCTACAGTGGGAAGTTCTACATGGTATCAAAGCAAAGGTGATCAAAGTGAATAATAGTATACAAAGAAGGGAGAAGTTTGAAGTTTGAAGTTCTTGATCATAGAATTTGAATTCTTATCACATCTCAAATTTCACCAGTGGCATTCAATGGTTTGAGACTCGAGTATGCCCTTGATGGCAGCTTGAATTATATAGCCTGGAAGGATCACATGCAAGCGGCATTAGAGGACAATGGTCTAAAGGACTTCATTGATCAAGAAGTCCCCAAGCCAGCAACAGCTAATGCCCAAGAATTAGCAGAATGGAAGAAATGTGTGGCTAGAGCGAGGATAATCCTTCTGGAGGGAGTTCGAGACCACATATTCTCGAGTCTCCATGGGAAGGAGACACCGTTTTCAATGTGGAAAACATTGAAAGATCTATATCAGAACAGCAGTGATCAGAGGAAGTTGGCGTTGAAAGACAAGCTTTAGAAAATCAAGTGTGAAAAGGGCGACACAATCTCTACATATCTGAACAAGCTCACCACCTACAGGGATGAGCTTGGAAGTGTAGGGAACACGACAGTCGATGATGACATGGTGAGTCTTGCTCTCCTAAGTCTTCCTAAGAGCTGGCATAGCTACCAAGACTCGGTAAATGGAAGAGAGAAACTGCCAGATTGGGAACAACTTTGGTCGAATCTGATGCAGGAGGAGATAAGAAGAAGCACCAAAGATGGATCTTCATCAAAGCAAGATGATGAAGAAAATCTAGCCTTAGCGAGTAAGGCAAGGAAAGGGAAAGGGAA
>APFE030794908.1:99660-140161 GCA_000404065.3 Pinus taeda
AGAATATAGAGAATGAAAATCTGTCCAAACAGCTTAATCTTGGTAGATTCTTAGATAGGTAGAGAATCAAAGGAGCCCAACTGCTTAATCTGGGCCCTCGAATGAAATAAGGGTAGTCTGTAGATAGGGAAGCATAAAAAAGAAAAATTGAAATGATGGGTTTGCAAGTCTAAGTGCACCCAAACCAAAAGAAGAAAAAATGTTAGGTAAGTAGGCTGGGTAGGTAGTTTGAGGTTGCAAAAATCTTGAATGCTGATCAGTTCCAGGTTTTCAGGTATCATCTTTACTCAGGACACAAGCACCAGGCATTTCTACGTGAGAAGCTCAAAACAGGCATAACTAACTTCCTTTCCCCATCTCCCCCTAATCATTAAATAATTTCCCCAAAAGAGGTCAAGATCTGCTTGACACCTCTTAAGTTCCATCATTTTCATATCATCAGCTTGGGTGAAGATCTGCTTTACTCAAAGATATTCCATACTCTCTCTATAAGGTTCTATCCCCTCGTTGCAGCCTAAGTTCTCCCAAACTTAGTGCTTTCTTACCATCCCCATATTGACTACTGACATTATTATTTAACTCCCTATATTTTTCCCATCCCCCTACTAAAACTATGTAAGTAATCCCCCTATGTAAATATCCCTCCCCCTGGTTGAAAAATAACCATAAGTACCCCCTGGAATTGCTCAGTTTGTCTGAAACTTGGCAAGAGCCCTCATGCTACCCCTTCAAACCATCTTATAAATACAATGGACTCCTTCCAAAGTATAAAATCCCTTTTAGGTTATCGGACTACTTCCGAGGCCTCAAGCGCCCTTCTGACCCGCTTACTCACTCCTTTCAACCGCAATAGACCTTTGACCGACTCCCTTAACACTCTACAGATCCTAGCAAGCCAGCTCGCATCGCAAGATCGCAATATTCTCACCATATAAGTTATGCCCCATCCGTTGTTACCCGATGCGATATCACAATATCGGCGATCGGCAGTCGCAAGCGTCGCATGTCCAAATGAAATACCTTCTCGATCCCCGCCGACGCGATATTGCGATCGCATCGGAAGAAGTTCATCGCATCGCCTTAAAATATGAGCCCCCCACCGTGTCACATCTGTACCAGGGACCCACCGCTGACGTCAACAGTCTGACGTCATCCGTCGTACTGCTGACGCCATGCTGACGTCAGCCACCAAGAAACTGAAAATTCGCGCAGGAAGAAAAATCGCACTTCGGAGCTCCGGAACAAGAAATAGAGGCAGTGTTCAATGCGCGCTAATCGCGCATCGCTACAGGAAATAGGCCATTTTGGGGAATCTTTAGGGAATCTTTCGATTCCTTGGCCCGTTTTGCACCGAAAAAGCACGAAATCGCCCGATTTTGCCAGATTAATCCGGTTTAAAGACAGGAAAGGACCAGAGATAAAGATTAAAGAGTATCATATCAAATCAACAGGGAAAAAGCACGTCAAAGAGTATCAGCAAGCGGCGGAAACCATCAATGTACAGCAAAGAGTATCAGCGAAAATATTAAACAGCGGCCCAAAGGAGGAGAAAATTTAATACCTTCCAGCAAAGTCAAAGAAAGAGGGCAAAGCCACTCAAAAACCCTCAAATCATGGTTATTGCAAATTTAACTCGCACCAAAACAGAAACTACAGATCCCGAAGCACAGTTATTCCAGCAGTACCGCATCAAGCCTCCAAGGGTCACATTGCACTCCTTTTGATTCAGCTGCCTCTAGCGCAGCCCAAAGGACTTACCTGCATTTAATTCCAGCGACACTTAGGTTTTAGAAAAGATTTTCCAGCAGACCTGTTTAGGTCAATTGTAATAAATGACTTTCTGATATTTTTCTTATATATACCACCCTGAAAGATGGAGTAAGGGGTTGGTTGGTTGGTGAGTCGAGGAAGTTGCTTAATCTTTATCTCAACATTTTCTTCAAGCAGAGACCCGCACTATAACTGTCATACTTTCTATAATCAAAGACTGTTGAAAGCATGGATTTCGAAACTATTTGATGTGTTTAATTGGCCGAGGAGTGATTACGGAATTCCTGTGCTTCTACATGGTTCAATAAGTGTCTCTCAACTCTGTTAATTTTTCATGTTTTGTTTTACCACCATTCTGCCATCTAAATTGCAGAAACGAAGAATAGCTTAGGATTTGTTTAAATACACCTTAGGCTCAATTTCTGCAATTTTTCATGTTTTCATCAGAAATAGTTATGAACATGTATTCTTAAATGATCTTGTTTACGCTATTTCTTTCACATATGAATGAGAGTTTAGGAATTCTTAGTTTCTCCTAGATAACCATTCATTCACTTCTCCTCTTTTCAGTTTGATGAAAGATTCTCCTTTGCCTTTCATCTCTGATCGTCAGTCCATCCTTTCAGTAAATTGATCATTATATCATGTGTGGCTATCCCGCTCCTTAATCCTCTCGTGACCAAGAAAACGCAACAGCAAGCCTTAATCCATGACTCCATGCCCAATGGTTTGAAACTTATCACATCTTACCTTGCCTCTTTGCTTGAAATTTCCACCTGCAATCCAAACACAAACAAAACCCCTTAGCCAAAAGCTAGCCTAAAAGCATCAACAAAGTTGAAACATTAAGAGAGAGCCCTCTCTAATTGTAGGTGGGCTAGAACCTGCAATCCAAAGATTGGTTTGTGGTTACCTCGACCGTATCCCTAAACAAGAGCCTAGGGACAACCTGAGTGATAACACATCCTAAAATAGATCCATCGATAGACCAAAGCCCATTGTAGGTCGACTACATGGGTCCCAAAATACATCAAAACCAAAAGTGAGCCTATGAGTCCCTCTCATTGATTTAACAATTTTACTCTTATGTGAATGACGTGAAGGTGGCTAAGAGGGAGCAACCAGAGAGGATAGACAGTCAACCCGACTTGGTATATCAGGAGACCCACCTCAAATGAATGTCCCAACATCTAATCAACAGATAGTGGTCTCAATAATCGATGTTCAAACTCCATGGTCACATGGAGGAGAGCCACCTCATTAGGAGAGGCAGGTGCATGCATGTCGTTGGCATATGACCTACCATCCACAAATCTAGGTGGCCCCACAAAATCTATACTAAAAGCACTGTTAATACCCATACCATAATTTTCCACTTGCCAATATAAGATCATGCATCCAAATGTAATGGGGAGAAGTGATCCTTTGAATAAATCAGAGTCGAACTTAGACATCTCCCAAGAATACCAAAAGGATGTTATAGCTAGGTTGTTCCATCCACATAGATGCAGACAGATGAAAATGTCCAAATAACAGACCACATCACCAGCAGATACACACAAAACCCCTAACCGAAGAGCAATAACACAACAATAAATTAGTTGATAATTGCCTGATCCTAAAGTACCATCAATATCAATGTGGATCACCAATAACGCAAATCACAGAGCAACCACATACCCACCATCAATACAATAAGAAAATGATATGATGATGCTTAAATGTGAGAGTAAATCCCACATAATGACCTACCAATATCAATAAAAGTAGGTAAATCCATGATCAATAGGGAAACAGAGGAAAAATAGTGTCAATTCAAATTATACCAACCTAAAGAGAAATTTCCATGGTCGAAAGACCCAAGTAATAAGCCAAAGAAATCCCACCAATACTGACTAACATATTGACTAAATATTAAGAAATAATTGTAGAAATTTCTATAAATCTAGCTCTGATACCATGTAGAAATTTCTACAAATCTAGCTTTGATACCATGAAGAAATTCCTTGTAGATTCAAACTGCAGATTGTAATATGTTAAAACAATTGACTTGAATCTACTCTACTCATCAGCGGAAACAATAATTGATCAATGAAATCACGAAGCATATAAGAGAAATAATTGAATCACACATAACACAATAATTTTCTGGGGAACGTCGCAGCTAAAAACCATGTTATCTGTATATTGTATTAGTCAAAGAATCTAGATAAATACAATATGCTCTACTCAATCTTGAGCTCAACCTGCAAGAGTGTTTAATCAATTCAATGTTCTTAAATTGCTTACATAAATTATCAACTGGATTTGTTAAACTTGTGAAGTTCAAGTGCACTATATATGCTAGAATCCTTTTTGAGTTTATTAAGATAATGATTGTGGATGGTTTTAAGGATTTTCTTTGTTCCAATGTTCCTAATGAAAACTACAAATTTACAATACAATCAATTCTTGAAAAGGAAAGTAAGACAATCTAGCATGATCTTCTTTAACTGACTATTGTTAGTTACTATGTAAAATGATAAAAACAGAGCTACCTAAACTAATGTTCTAGAAAGATAATTACCTCTATTCTAAAAAGAATTACTTCTATTCAAGGATAATTTATAAAACAATATATATTAAGATCTATGCACTGTAATTAACAGTCTTACTTGAAATAATAAAAACAAAATAAAAAAGGATGTGATCTAAACAAACATAATTACTTATGAAAAGAAGGAGATATATATACACAGTGCTATTTTAGAAAGCGTGTAAATGATTTAAAATCGGCAGAAAACAAATGAAAGATTGTAAACAAATAATTACAAAGAAATTAAACTATGATAATTCAGTTCTGGAAACATAATGAAATGAGCTGAACTGGATAATTAGCAAATGAATGAACCTCGACTGTCTACAGGGGCCCTCCACAAAACAACAAGTTTATAACTCTTATCTCAATAGCTAACTATGCATGATATTCATAAGAATACTTTTCAATTAAAAAGGAACAGAGTCATGGAACTTCAAACTATCAATTACAAATTACATATATGTCTGTGTGTCCTGTTTTTTGTTCACAAATATAAATATATATATATATATATATATACTTAAAAGAAATCCTAATCTAAATGCTAATATGATAATGGAAATTT
The DNA here is from genome assembly GCA_000404065.3 of Pinus taeda. NCBI lineage: Eukaryota > Viridiplantae > Streptophyta > Pinopsida > Pinales > Pinaceae > Pinus > Pinus taeda. The sequence goes on from APFE030794908.1 coordinate 104,574, forward strand.
TGATGCTTCTCAACGATTTTCTATTTGGAAAGAAAATTGGAGAGTCGTGATTGATTTGAACTCTCACTGCTCTGTTCATCCATGCATTGACCTGCTTCCTTAACTATGCCACTGGGCGATTCCCTTGATGATTTGGCTCGGGAAAATAGGAGGAGATCAATCTCTAGCTTCCCATGTGCTTCTTTGCTTGGATGGCGTATTGGAATCTAGCAAACCCTGGAAATAGTTGCGGAATCATAAAATAGATGCATATTCGTGTTAATTATCTAGCTATTACAATCTTTAACTTAATAATAAGTCACATTAATAAATATGAAAAATAAGATATCTGAGTACCTTACCATGTCAAAATCTATAATTTTACTGTTTATTTGAGTTGATAGCAGTGATGAAAAGAGGAAAAATGGATAGAAATGGTGTCAAAAACGAAACAGTCAAGAGACTCTACATTCCCCTGTGTTGAGGTCTTTGCATGTCCTCATGCAAAACACAAAAATGATGTCTCGTGTTTAATTACTGCATTTCTTTTGAAACTTCTGCAAGTACATCCAACTTCATCTTGCTCCCTCTCTTTCCACCCACTGCCATCCTTGGCTTATTCATGAGAATCTTGTACTTCAGGTTTATGACTTGCCTTTGTAGAGCACTATTTTTATGTTTCGACTTCTTGTTCTTCTTGTACCATAGACTTAGGTGTAAAAGGAAATTGTCACTCTTAGCCACTTGGATTTCACTCTACGCCTTTAGGGTTTGATTCTCCTTTTGAATGTACATTTTTAGTGTCTCCAGCTCAAAAATTTATTGTTCTAAAACATTTACTACTGGAGGTTCTTGTGGTTTAGTAAAATAGACTTCTTCTTGATTTGAAGCTGATGTTTTTTCTACATCTCTTTTCTCCAAAGACAATATAATCATAGATTTCTTGTTGTACATGATCAATTTTAGGTGTTTTTCGGCCTGGACTCTAAGGAGGTGTGATGAAAGTGGCGAAAAAACCCTTGAATCTTCCTCTGCTTCTAGGTCGATATGCTCCATACTTTTTGTAGGTCGTTCTTTTGTTGTTGAATTGAATCTGGTACTTCTTCTTAAGCTTGTCACAGGAGGCTTTTGAATTTTGTCTTCTTTCTTTCTATCTTAGGTTTCTCTATTTTGGGTGTGCTATCTATCTTTTGGTTGGCTTTATTTCTTTTAACATCCTTCTTATTCATATTCTCTAAAATTTCTACAAGAGGAATGTCATCCTCTAACTACTCCTGTGACTGTTGTTGTCCTTGTTATGTTGGTCCTTCAGTTTTTCTTTTTCTTCCTCTCTTAGCCTTGTTGCTTCTTGGTTGTTCTTGTTCTACTAGTTCTTTAATTTTTATTTTTCTCCCTCTCTTAGCCTTACTGTTTCTTGGTTGTTCTTGGTTATATTCTTTAAAAAAATCCACCAAAAATATTTCCCAATTATCACCCACATTCTTAAGATGGAATTCAACAAGGATTTTAATGAGACCATGGTGATACATGGTGTTTTCTATAAACTGAGTTTTCCTTTGGACATTCCCTGACATCTTTCTTAGACTATTGAGTAAGAAATAAGGAATATTTATTTCATTATCCTCAATAAAATTCATCAACAGTCAAATATGATAGAAAAACATGCATCCAAACCTCCCTTCACAAGTAACAATTTTTTGAATTATCAGAAGCAAAGTTCTCCACTTATTTTTAATGTTGTGTTCGAGATGCCTTTCTTGAAAATGGTGGTGTCCATGCTAGGATTCTTCAGAAAAACTTTCCATTCTTCGCTCTCAATATCTCTATTTTAAAACCATTTTTCTCTAATTCGAAGCAATCCAGTAGCTTTGGAAACAAAGGATTCTGTCATTGTGAATTTTATGTCCCCTATCTCGACTTCCACTCCATTAAAGGCTCTGGTGAAGGAATTTGTTACTTCTTTGTGGAATCCATCAAATTTCTCTACAAATTCCAACCACTACTCTTTTTGCAACAATTCCATTGTCTATGGATATCCTTCCAAAAAATTTCTTCCTACTTGTTCTGTTCTAACTATAACTCCCATGGTTGAGAAGCTTTGTCTCAAGACTGTTTTTTTGATAGGGTATGAGGGTTTTAGATGGTTTCATAGTAATGAGGACGAGAGTGTGAGTGGTAAGGATATGAAGAGGTGTGATATAATCTAATCGTTGAGAGAATGAATGAGCATGATTTGGGTGATCTAATCAATAAAAATCAGGATGTGGGTTGGATCATAAGTATAATGATGAGGAGTGAATGGCAGATTAGATTTGATTTGATATGATACTATCAACATTTAGTAATGATGATCTTGAATTTGGTAGTACAATGTCTATATAATTCATACGATTAATGTTTTGATCCCTATTATAAAATTAAAGAATTGCATACCTTTGAATTATTGCTTCTAACCTTTGGTTGTTTTTCTTTGTATTATCTTTAGGTGCCTTGCAGTGAAGGGATTCAATTACTCTTTCAATTATTCCATCAAAATTCTCTGTCAAATTGGTTGTAGAAATCTATCAGAGCCACAGAAACTAAATAATTAAGTAGCTATTTTATTTTGAAAAGGAAAAGAGTGGGACATAAATAACATGGGTTTAGAAAAGATGTAAAGAAAATTTAAGGTGTCAAAAATTGATTTTCACCTTAGACTTTCTGTATAAACATGCCAACCATTGTTGGTTTTCTATTTTATAACATTTTTTTTCCAATTATATATATATATATATATATATATATATATATAATATATATATATATATATATATATAAACATATTAGAAAGAAAAATACTTTTTGGAGATCAAGTTGGAGAAGAAGGAAAATCCTTCTTCACCAACTTTAAATCAGTATTATCTTGCAAATTTTTGATAAACTCTTCCTTGGTCAATGGCTTATGATAGATTCTCAGCCAATGACCATTCACAAGAAAAGTGATCATTTCTTCATCAATAGTTCTGATTTTGACTACACCATTGTCAAATATTGTTTCAATCTCATAAGGTCCAAGCAAAAGAGTTTGAAATTTCCCTTGGAAATCTTTGAATTTTGAATCAAACAGTAATACCAAATCTCCTGGTTGGAACTTTCTCTCTTTGGTATATTTGTCATGCCATCTGGATCTCTATTTTTGAACTAGATTAGTTATTTAGATAGCATCTTGTCTTATCTCATCAAGTTCATTTAGTTTCTCCATTCTTTGCTTTTGTGCTTCTGAAAGATCAAGTTCATTAGTTATTTGATTGTTGTCTTGAAAGTTTTGACTTGAAACTCAATAGGAAACATAACTTATTTTCCATAGACAAGCTTATAAGGAGTATGTCATGTATTATTTCTCCATGTGGTATGGTATGACCATAAAGCTTCTGGAAGCTTTTTTGCCCAATCTCTTATATGCAAGTGCACAGTTTTGGTGAGAATTGCTTCAATGACTTTATTAGTGGACTCCACTTATCCATTTGCTTGAGGATGATATGGAGTAGACTTTCAATGTTTGATTTTGTATTCCTCCATTATCTTCTGTACCAACTTGGATGTAAATTGAGTACCTCGATATGTTACAATTTCTCTTGGAACACCAAAACGAGTAAAGATATCCTCAAAAATAAATGAAACTACACAATTTTCGGTAGCAGAACGAAGTTCTTTAGCTTCTAACCATTTTGTAACATAATTAGTGCAAACAAGAACGTATCTTTTTTGTTTCGAAGGTGGATTGATTGGACCAACAAAATCCAAAGCCCATTTTCAAAATTCTCAATAAGTACTTGAGGTTGTAGAGGCATCTCATTAGAAGGAACAGGTTTCCCCATCCTTTGACAATTATCGCATCTCTTAGCATACTCTTTGGCATCCTTAAAAAGGGAAGGCCAATAGTATCCTAAGAGAAGGACTTTGTAAGAAGTTCTTTTTTCAACGAAGTGTCCTTCACATGGCTCATCATGACAAGCTTTCAATATCTCTAGTACTTCATCTTCTCTCACACACCTTCAGATGATCAAATCTAGACCTATTTTATACAATTCTTCATTTATCCATGAATAAGATGCACTAATTTGAATTACCTTCTTTTTTTCTCGAGGAGACAAGTATGATGGTAATTTTCCTATAGTAAAATAGTTAGCAATATCTGCAAACCATGTAGATTTAGTAGATACTGCAAAACGATATTCATAGGGAAAATTATCTTCTACAGGCATATCATTGTTATTATTTTGAATCCTTGATAAAAAGTCAGCAACTGTGTTTTTTTTCAGGTCAATCCAAAATAGTAATATTAAACTCGTTTATCATAGTCAGTAATATAATGTCTGAATTTATTGATGGCATGAACAACAACTAAAAACTCTCTTTTTTATATAGTATAATTTAACTCTGCAGGAGTTAAATGTTTACTGGTGTAATAAATGGCTTACAGAGTTAAGTCTTTTTGTCCTAATACAGCCCCTAAAGTTGTATCTGAAGCATCAGTTGAGATATGAAAAGGTAATTTCCAATTTGGTCCTCTAAGAATGGGTGCTTCAGAGATTTTCTCTTTTAATGACTCAAAGGCTTTTTGGCAATCAAAATCCCAATTGAATTCACAGTCTTTCCCAAGTAACTTGAAAAGTGGAGATGCAATTTTTGTAAAGTTTTCTATAAATCTTCTATAATAATTAGTGAAACCAAGAAAACTTCTAACATCTCATTGACAGGTTGGAATTGATAATTTAGAAATAATTTCTACTTTAGATGGGTCCACTCTAATTCCATTTCCTGAAATATGGTGTCCTATAATAATTCCCTCTGTTAGAGCCTAGATTTACCTCAAGCTGAAAAGGTAAGATTCTAGGTCCACATCAAACCACGCTCAGCCTAGTAGCTAGCCCTACCAAGTCAGGAGAGGGCTCTCTCCGGGTCTATCTCAACTAATTGTATTCACTAAAGGATTGAGATGACTAATTTAGCTATTGATCTTAGGCTAGGTATAGATGTAAAAAAAAAAATGATAAATGATGTTTTTGTGGGCTCAAAGGGAAAGGCAGATTTTGGGTGTAGGGAATGAGGCACAGTCTTGCAGGGATTTCGATGGGGCAAGGTAGGCAACTATATTTGGCACTATAAATCAAGTGAGGTGGATGGATCAGACTGAGGAGGATTTGAAAAGGGCAAGGGAAGCCATGGATCCTCTCCAAACAGTGGAAAACATTAAAAGACTAAAGCAAACTTCAAGTAGAGCACTGCACTTCTCAATGTATTCTACTTACACTCTTGTTTGTTTAGATGAGAAGAAATAAAGAGAAATGATACATATAACACATGAATAAATTCAAAAAGACATAAGAAAGCACTGTACCCAAACAAATTCCACAGGGATCCCAAAGAATGTTGCAAACCCCGGTCTCAATTCCTTAGCCAAAATACTGATGTGAGTGTACAATGAAGCTCTAGGCTTTCTCAAGAGTCCAACCATGCTAATGACTGAAAAACAACATAATATAGACAAACATAGCTCATCCTTCCCTCTAGGGGTCAAGCTCACATGTTTAGGAGCTGATCCAACTGATCCTAAACTGAGAACTAGAAACTAGGCAACATAACAGCATGCGTCTAGAAAAAAGGAAACTGATTCATTCAGTTTCAAACAACCTCTAAACTGATGAATCTACCAAGCTACAAGTAGAAATCTAACATATTTACATCATGATCCATCAATGTTCATCAAATTACATCATAAATTCCATTAGGAAAGTGAAAAAGTCAAACTAGGCAAAGCTGGGCAAAAAACAGAGCAAAACTTGGTCAAACTAGTAATTTTTCGTCTATGCGTCGCACCTAATTCTCTATGCATTGCGCCTGTTTGGACCCTCTTTTGGAGGCCTTCCCGATGTCCACATTAGTGCAAAGTAGGCTTGTTGGAAAGGCCTACCTATCTACTTTCCAACCCAAGTGGAATTTTTCAATTTGGCTTTCATTTTCCCTATCAAAAATCAAATCTCTCAAGGCTGCTTCCTGTGTGTCAAAATAGGGGCAGTGAGGTCATTTTTTGAGTGTGTTTGACCTCTTTGAGGGCTCGAAACCTGCCCAAATTTCTTGGCCATAGGTAGGCAAGCATAACTTTTCATGACAAATCCAGAAATGAAAAGTTTTTGTGATTTGGAGCCCTCTAGCAAAAGTGAGTGCCACGTGGTGCGCGCATAGGGAGGAAAACTCTGTTTTTTGTGCAAAAAATTTCCAAAACAAAAAAATTGCTCCAAATTTTTTGAAATCTGGGTTGAACCTTCTTTATTAAGAGTTATTTTGAGCCAAGGATTCCTCGGCCAATATCCTAAGTCGATCATGCTCCTTTTGCTTCTTTTTCCTCTTTGATGCCTTCCTTAATTTCGCCTTTAAATTCCTTATTTGCGCCTTGCAAATTTTATTCCTTGCCATGTAATGAAAATCCATGTGTCTCAGTAATGCCTTGTCCTTATTGGCCTTGTTCAGTAATCTCTCTAAGTGGATGTTGACTCTCTCGGGCCAAGACTCTTGATCAGCGTTGATCTCTTGCTCAAGTGAAGTGAAATCCACCCTCCTCCTTTGGGCAGCTTGGCGATTCTCTCGAATGTTTTCTAACTCCATAAAAACTTGCTGATCTTCAAGCTGATTATTCCTTTGCTCCAAGTATTTTATAATCCATTTAGCCCTCTCCATGTTGAGGGACAAGGCTTTGATTTCTGGTTGCTGCTCTTGGATGATCTCTTTGAGATTTGTGCTTTGCGGGCCCATGTTTATATCAACATCCTCAATAAGAATAAAGTCCCGCTCACCTGAAGGCCCCTCATCCTGCATTGGCCTCTTGCCTTTGTCCTGAACCTATGGTGCTGATGCCGGAAGCAAGGCCCCTTCCACGCCAAGTGGAGATAACACTCGCTTTGCTGCTGCAAACAACTACCTGGTGCCCTTCTGATAAGTGATAAATACCGGCACAGTAGTTGTGTGTGTCTCATGACCTTCATGCCAATAAGAAGGTCCACCTGTCTCATGCAAAGTCTCTGAAGGTCCCTTAGAAGCTCTGAAAAACTCACGAGAGATGAAGTCATCCCAAGTGATGCCCTATAAGCCAAGTTGATGGACAACCACAATTTTTATGAGAGCAAAATGGTAAATATTGTTAAATTGCTGCTAAGGAGTCTTGTGCTGCACTAGAGTGGTCATCCTTTCGATATTCTGGTACATGAAGTAAGGGATGTTCATCATCCGTACCTGGGTGAAATGCATGAGCAACTTGATATGATAAGCATACAAACGGGAGAACCAGCCCTCACAACTGAAATACTTCATGATCAATTTCATTAAAGGAGCATATTCATCTTTGAGGTACCAAAAAGGAAACACTCCCTTGAGCTGCCTCAAGAAGTTGGGCTTAATATACGGTTCATAATGCTGCCGGTCAATTTTTTGCCTCTTGTTCCATGGCTCTCCAATGTTCGGTATGCCGGTTGCTATTGAAATGGATTCTGGTGTTAATGTGAAAGTGACACCAACTAGAGTGGCTTGATCACCATGTAAATGCAGTACAAACAAACAAGCCAACTCATGATGAAACTTAATGCTAGTAACCTTCTCACAAAATTCATAACATAACTGATGTCGGAAACAAGAGATGGCAAGAGGGTAGGCCTGCAATTCAGCAAGGGTGGTTGATTCTTCTCTAATATGTTGCCACCTCTATGAGGCCTCTTGGGTGCATGTCCCTATGTAGGTGAGTCACTTTGGGCTTCCTCTTCATAATCATATGAAGGATCAGATGCCATGGTTGCTGGTAGATAAACTATCTTGAAGAAATAGGTGTTGATATGTCAAACTATCTTAAACTGTTTTTGGTGATGTGTTTGACCTTTTCCACCAAGGGAAACAGTGAAATGAGGGACTGTAAGGGGAGGGAAAAATAGTGTAGAATTTAGGGACTGTTGGGATAGATTCTAGTTAAGGAAATATGGGATGTTTTGGGAGTTTTTGTATAGGATTAGGGTTTGGGGATTTACAATTGGGATTTTGGGAAAGGGAACTTAGGATAGGGGATTAATGAATTTAGGGGGTAGGGGAGCTTAGGGAATAAGGGAATCAAGGGACAAATGGGATGAGAGGGGGAACTTGGTGACAAAACAGTCAATCAAAACCCTGGTAGCAAGTTTCTTCAAATGGTATGGTTTGATTATTTTTTACAAGTACCATAAAACAAGCACCACAAAACAAGCATAAACTTGGATAGCAAACAGTATTTGGAGGCTCTACATACTTGTTTCAAGGCCAATCCATGCGATTTCGGGCGACTGGAGCGAGTTTGGGCAAGTTTCGATCTCTCTAGCTGTGTGCGCCACACATCTAGCCCAATGCATCACACCCCACCTACGCGTCGCGCCCTTGTTATTTTACACCGGATTCTGAGGCCCAGTGCGCCACGCCTTACGGGCGCGCCATGCCGGTTAACTTGGAGAATGTTTTACCCAATTTCTCACTTTTTCACCAAAATTGCTCTCCCTTGCTTTTCTTTTGCAAATGAACTTTTCAAATGTAAAGAGATTTTGGAATTTTGGCTCATGAAACCCACTTTCATAATGTTTTACAAATGACTTTATTTCAAACTCTATTTTTTGGACTTTTTCACTTAAGTTTTATGATGAACTAAATGACCTGAGCTTTGCTTGTTTTGCAAGTGCTAGAGCTTTTTGGGCTAAGGAAAGAAACCAGGGTGCAAATGAAGGAATTTACAATGAGGAAAACAAATTTTTTATGATTTTTGTACAATCAGAGCTAAATACTCTATTTTTTCCTGAAAATAGAGTTTTGAGGAAAAACAAATTTTTGAACACTTGATGATGAAATTTATTAATGCTGGAACCTCCTCATGGCTTGCTGGTTGTTATTAGACACCTTGAAACATTTTTTGATGAAACCCTATTGAAACCCTAGACCTGAAAAACACATTTTTGAACACTTGATGATGAAATTTATTAATGTTGGAACCTCCTCATGGCCTGCTGGTTGTTATTAGATACCTTGAAACATTTTTTGACGAAACCCTATTGAAACCCTAGACCTAATTGACAATAAAAACCCTAAAAAGACTTTTGCAACTTTAATACAAAAAGAAAGTTGTATATGCTTTTGATGAGAAAACAACATGAACCAGCAGCTAAATGACATGAGGGAAATTGTAGGAAAGCCACTCCCGTCAGATGATCCATGCGCCTAATGGAATGCAGATGACTGGGCGAGACTCCTAATATGAAATGCAACAAGAGGATTTGATCTTTGACGGAGGGATGAAGATACCGACACTAACATTGGCTCCAATGGGGATGGTAGCTCCTTGGAGGTGTTAATAACTACAGATCTCTAGGAAAGCTAACGGTGCCTTCGTCCATGGGGCTATGGAGTCAATAACTTCAATGAAACAAAACTGAACTCTTGACTTAAAGACTCAATTTCGGGACTGAACTTGACTCAAAAGTGACTTACTTTCAAGACTAAAATTGACTGACAAACCTGACCCTAATGAACCAAACCAAAACTGAAATCAAACGCCAGCTTTATAGCCTTCACCTCGGGCCCCAAGCTGAAGAATGAAAACAGTACACACTTGCAATGGAATTTAAACACACCGGTATAAACAATGATGAATGGAACAGCAGAAAACATTTCATAAATAATACTGCTTGAGGAGCCGACCATTGACCGCTCCACCCGGATAATCTTCGCCATTCATCTCTTGCAATAGGAAAGCATTCTGGCCCCGATATGCAGCAATATTGTACGGCCCTTTCCAAATATTTTCAAATTTGCCATGTTTACCTTTCTCCTCATTCCTTACATCCCATTTCAGCACTATATCTCCTATCTCAAAATTGTTCACCTTTGCTTTTCGATCATATATTCTCTTGATTCTTTCCTGCAACTTGAAAGTATTTTGAGATACCTCTTCCCTAGTTTGCTGCAAGTGAATCATTTGACTAATCCTCCGCTGCAAACCATCTTCTTCGATGCCTGCTTCTTGCAAAAGTTTGACCATCGGGACTGCCAAAGAGGTCGGGAAAACTGTGTCTACACCGTATACAAGCTCAAAAGGAGACATGCCTATAGATTTTTTGTGACTTACCCTGTCTGCCCAAAGTGCATTGACCAGCTTTCTGTGCCAACTTTTCTTGTTAATTTCCAGCAACTTTTTTATGATGTTGACAATAGACTTATTTGAGAATTTAGCCAATCCATTGCCCTGTGGATAATAGGTATTCGAATGCCCCAAAGTGATTGGATACTTATGACAAAAATCAATCATTCTTTTCTATTTGAAGGCTACTGCATTGTCAGTGATCAGCTTATTGGGACAGCCAAAACGAGACAAAATGTTGTTTTCAAGAAAGAAGATAATTACCAAATCAGTGGCCTGTCTTGTAGGAACTGCCTCTATACATTTGGTGAAATAATTCGTCGCTGTGAGGATCCACTTATGTTGTGCTAAAGAAGAAGGATGAATCTCACCAATGAAATCCAAACCCCACTGCTGAAATAGGGCACTAACTTCAATAGGTTTGAGTGGTAAAGGCTGCAACTTTCTCTTACCTTGGAAAATCTGACACTCATGGCAGCTAGCCATTGTTTTGTAAACATCAGCAAAAAGGGTTGCCAATAATACCTAGCTCTCAAGATTTTATTGGCGGTTGTCTTCTAGAAAAGATGGCCTCCACAATCCCCTTTGTGAAACTCCTCCATTACTTGTTTCGCTTCTTCTTCCACTAAACAATTTAGCAAGACACCACTAGGGTCTTTCCAATAAAGTGCACCATTCATGATACAAAATTTTGCAGCTTTCAATTTCAATGTCCTACTTTTGTTTTTAGCCATTCTAGGTGGTGATGATAGATTTTGGAGTACATAAATAATGTCTAAATACCAAGGAGAAAGGAGGAACATTTATGATACCTATACGGGCAAATTCTCTTCATTTTCCTTGGACATAGCAGCAATTATATTGATGTCCAAGACGTGCAGATTTGACTCAGCCATTAGTTTGGCCAGCCCTTTTCCTTTAATGAGCTTTGTCAGTTTGATTTCCAGATCATACTCCAATAAGGTAGCAATCCATTTGCCTCTTCTCCCCTCCGGATCTGTTTGCACTAGGCCATCCTTAACAGTAGTGTTTGGGACATAAGCAAGGATGTGAGAATGCAAAATATAAACCCGAATGTCCTTTAGTGCCTTTACCAAAGCAAGGGCCTGTTTTTCAATAATATTATATTTCAATGCTGCATCCCTTATGGTTCTACTGAAAAAAGTGATTAGCTTCTCGAGCTGGTCTCTTTTTTGCATTAAGACCGCTGCCATAGTATGATCTGAGGCAACTGAAAAAAAAAAAAAATCCTGAGTATAGTCCGGGCTGATCAAAACCAGAGCTGAAGAAAGTGCTAATTTCACTAAATTGAAAGATTTCACTGCTTCCTCCATCCACCTTACTGCACTATCCTTTTTGAGCATATTTGTGATCTCTCTTAAGTGTTCTGCAAGATTGGGCACAAAGCAACGTAAAAAATTGGTCTTACCATTGAAGGATTGGATTTCTTTCTTACTTCATGGAAAATCAATCTTTTGAATGGCCTCCACTTGAGCTGGATCAATGCGGATGCCCTCCTTTGAGATGATGTGCCCAAGAAGTTTGCCCTCATCCATGGAAAACAAACTTTTCTTTGGATTAAGCAAGATGCCATATTTCCTACACCGCTGAAACACAATCTTCAAATGATATAGGTGATCTTCATTTGAATTAGAGAAAACAGTTAAGTCATCAAGATAAACAACTAGGAAAACATCTTTTTCATTGGCAAATGCAATGTCCATCACCCGTTGAAAGGTTGCACCAGCATTTTCCAATCTGAAAGGCATCTTTGCATAGTGAAAGGTTCCCCATGGAGTGGTGAATGTTGTTTTGTCTCAATCATCCTCATGGACCAGAATTTGGTTATAACCCGAATAACCATCGAGTAGCGACACCCTGGATGCTCCAACTACTCGTTGAAGTATATGATCCATCTTGGGCAATGGATAGTTGTCCTTCAAAGAAACTTTGTTCAGATTTCTAAAATCAATACATATCTGAATCTCACCTATCTTCTTGCACACGGGCACCAAGTTTGAAATCCAATCTGAAAACCTTATGGGAACTATGATACCAGCTTTATACAATCGATTCACTTCTTTCTCAATCAAGGGCACCAACTTTGGATTTATTCTCCTCAGCTTTGACGAAATGGCTTTTGATTAGGCTTGAGCAGGATGACATGCTGAATGATACTTGTATCATATGACTTCAAATCTAAATAATCCCAAACAAAAACATCAGTGAAAGAAGATAACAAGCTAATATACTTTGCCTTTACCTATGGAGGCAATACTTTTGACAATTTTACCATCTTCGGATTTCCAGCTAATCCAATGTTTACATCCTCCACTCCTTTTTCGGTTGGCAGCAAGCTTGGTTTCCGTGCCACATCATCATGATCGAACAGTTCCTCTAAAGGGATTAGACCTTTAGGGATGATGTTGTCTTTGAGCTGCAAAACCTCCATCTGATTAACCTCTATATCCGCATCACCATCATCGTATTCCACATCAATAGAAGTGTCCTTGAAGTTACCTTTGTTTTGCAGAAATTCATCGATCTCATCATCATCTTGGAACACTTGCCAATACCTTTGATTGTCCAGGACAGCTGGGCGGTGTTTCACGTGAATCTCAAACTTGTTGTTTGAGTTCATTGGCACTTTTAGATTACTTGTTGCAGTTGCAAGTGAATCGGCAATGATATTCTGAGCACAAGGAACACAAGTTAAAGTATAATCTGAAAATACTCTCAAAATATCAAGCACTGCATTTTGGTAAGCCCGCATTCTAGGATGTTTTGCTTGGTATTCCCCTTTCACTTTCTTGATAACCAACTCGAAGTCACCATACACTGAAATCCTTTTGGCATTTAGCTTTCGAAGAATTTTTAAACCAGCAATCAAAACTTCATACTCGGCCTCATTATTTGAACAATCAAAATCTAGTTTATAAGAGCAGACCCTTACATTGCTTGGCACTTTGTTTGGGGCGAAAACAGGGTTGTGTATCCATATGCCAATTCCAGCACCTTCCCTTCCTACCACACCATCAAAATCCATGACCCAGAAGCTCGCTTCATCCTCTTCCAAGTGCTGAAATTCCTTGTGTTGTTTCTTGTCCTCGCTATCCATCTTTACATTGTTGTTGACTAGTTGATTGCTCGGTAGTATTTTGTCTTTCTTTCCTTAAGATTTCTCTGAAATTTTCAGTGATTTCAGGAACGTCTTCTACTTGAACTATTTGGCTATCTACATCATTAAAGCTATCTGAATACAAAACAAATGATTCTAAATCGGTATGTACATAGTTGATCAGATGATTTACCAGTTTCTCCTTGCTAGTAATCATATATTTCATCTTTTGTTCCCGATATAGTTTCCTCATCTGACCAAACACGAGAATGGTACCATAGGATAAATCAAGTTGCATTGTCCCTTTAATCTTTGCTCCCCAAGATCTGGAAAGAAGCATGCCAAATCTGGGAGGTATATCTGCTACGACTACATCCATCAAAACATTTTTTGCCAGAATCTGATCCAAAGTGACCACCAAATCCTTGATAAGACCAATGCACCTTACTCTCCCAGAATTGAAAGAGTAAAGGTCATGATACTTTCTCGTAATGTCTAGTCCCAATTTCTCCATGATGCCCTTGGGCATGAGGTTATGAGAGGCTCCAAAATCAAACATAGCATTATGCAACACAAAGTCGTGCACCCTAAGACTGATGTAGAAAGGAGCTACATCACTATCTTGAGAATAACCTTCCAATGTTGGCCCAAAAATCAACTCGGGACTATCATCCTCCACATTCACCATATCAGATGATGGATCTAAATTCAAAATTTTAGAGACTTGACCTTTATAATTGTTGTTATTCATCAGCTCAATCAAAGGAATGGATATCTTTACCTTGGAAATTTCATTTTCCAAATTAAAAACGGAAACTTTTTCTACCTCTTTTGCTGGAACATCTTTCTTTTCAGGTTTATCCTTTGACCCACTTGGCTGATTGGACTTCTCATTTGCTGATGGCATTTTACTGGTGGTAGGATCAGTTACCTCTTTTAGTTTTTTCTATACATTAGGAGGATCATTCTTTGACGTTGCTGCCTCCTTCCTTTTCTGAATTGGGTTCATGGGCACATCTCTATTTCAGAGTGAATATTGTTGCTTTTGAGCTAACAAAGCATTCATATATCCTCTTTGGTAATCGTTGGACTCTTCATCAAGAATTGTCTCATTTGCCAAAATGAAATTGTCATCTCTTTATTCAGCTAAATTCTCGGAATACTCCTCATCCTCAGTGATGAAAATTGGCATATCATCGGGCGTAAAGAAATGATTTTCTTCGCCAATCACATTCTCTTCTTCATCTGATTCCGGACATGTAGAAAGCTCTACTGTAGAGGTGTTTGCACCGGCTGCTGCGCTGCTTGATCTTGGGCTCGCTGCTCTCTTTGTTTGATTCTATACTGTGGTTGTTGCTGGCCACAGAAGTTAGGATTTATAACTTGAGGTTCAGGTTTGTCAATTTTCATCCTCTCTAGCATCTGCTCCACCTTCCGAGGTACTTGCTCTGACGAGGAAGACTCTTCTTTTATAGTGGCTTTCTTTTCTACTCTTACTCTAGCTCTCTTGGCCAACAGATTTTCTTCAACGCTGATCACAATCTTCTGCATGTCTTCCAACGTGGCCGGATCTCTCTCTCTTAGTTGATAGGCCATATTAGTATCAAAACCATCCGGAAACTTAATTAAGGCTAGCCCCATGGGTGGCCTTAGATGATCAGGGATTGCATTGTAAACGAAATTGAATCTAATGCAATAATCTTGGACAGACTCACCAACATTCCGCTTTATGTGCTCGTATTCGAAAAGGATCTGAAGAGGATTTTTCTTCACTTCCCAACGATCTAAGAACTGTCTTTGCAAATTGGCCAATGTAGTGATACTTGCAGCGGGCAAAGCTCTGAACCATTTCCTAACTTCACCACCAAATGTCTGTACAAACAGTCTCATTGTCACATTTTTTGCATTGATCTCATGAAGGTCGATGAAATTTGCCATTCTGTCCACATGTTGTTGAGCTGTAATATTGTGAGGAGTTCCATCAAACAAAGGAATTTTTCTTTGATAATTGGCGGGCATATCATCCAAATTCTGAGGCAGCACAAGGGGTGCAAAATGAGCAGCCATTGCTCTCGGTGGATTCGGTCTTGGGGAAGTTGGGGGAGTAGGTGCAGCTGATGTACGGGTTGTATGAGGAGGGGTGTGGGGAGGCGAAGTGATTTTGGAAGTTTGAGGTGTAGAAGGAGTAGACGGAGGTGATACCACTACAGATTTTTTATCAGAGATAATAGGCTGCACAGGAATGGTGGGAATGAAAGGCGGTTTGGTGGGAATCCTTGAGCTGGATGCGATTGCGGAAGATCCAAGGGTTGCAGATGCAGTTTCTAGGAAATCAGCGATATTTGAAGCCACAATTGCAGTCTGGAGTTGTCTCAAAATATAATCCTCAATAGACTTATTAGCCCTTTCAGTTTCTAGATTTGTAAGAAATTCTAGATTCGGGATTGTAGAACCAACATCACTTTCGAATTTGGCTTCAAACAATGACAAATCAAACTGTTCATCAAAATCAAGCTCTTCAAGATACTCAAAAATCACAGGACATGAATGCGATTTGACTACGGGAATTACAGAACTCTCTTGACAAAGGATTCTTAGAATAAGATTGGGATTCTCGTATACAGGAGGAGGATCTGGATCTGGATTGGCTCTAGTATATCTTCTGGAAACCAGTGTGCTATTATTTCCAAGAGATCAAACAGACACTAACAACTTATTCAGCCTATCAAATCCTAAACTTATCATCCAAAGCTTAGAATTTTCAGATGCACTGGGGTGAGTTGTAGGTTAGATTTTTCGTTAATGAGACTAGACGGGAGATTGACTGAAGTAGCGTTTATCTACTTGCGCTAATGCTAAGCAAAAGCATTTCGAAGGCTACTTAGCTAATCTTCAGACTCTGTCTGTAGCTTTAAAACGAAGAATACTATCAAACCATCAATTTAGATTCCCCAATGGAGTCGCCACTATGTTAGAGCCTAGATTTACCTCATGCTAAAGAGGTAAGATTCTAGGTCCACATCAAACCATGCTCAGCCTGGTAGCTAGCCCTACCAAGTCAGGGGAGGGCTCTCTTCGAGTCTATCTCAGAAAATTGTATTCACTAAAGGCTTGAGATGACTGATTTATCTACTAATATTAGGCTAGGTATAGATGTAAAAAATTTTGTTTGATAAATGATGTTTTTGTGGGCTCAAAGGGAAAGGCAGATTTTGGGTGTAGGGAATGACGCACAGTCTTGCAGGGATTTCGATGGGGCAAGGTAGGAAACTATATTTGGCACTATAAATCAAGTGAGGTGGATGGATCAGACTGAGGAGGAGTTGAAGAGGGCAAGGGAAGCCATGTATCCTCTCCAAACAATGGAAAACATTAAAAGACTAAAGCAAACTTCAAGTAGAGCACTGCACTTCTCAATGTATTCTACTTACACTCTTGTTTGTTTAGCTGAGAAGAAATAAAGAGAAATGATACATATAACACATGAATAAATTCACAAAGACATAAGAAAGCACTATACCAAAACAAATTCCACAGGGATCCCAAAGAATGCTACAAATCTTGGTCTCAATTCCTTAACCAAAATACTGATGTGAGTGTACAATGAAGCTCTAGGCTTTCTCAAGAGTCCAACCATGCTAATGACTGAAAAACAACATAATATAGACAAACATAGCTCATCCTTTCCTCTAGGGGTCAAGCTCACATGTTTAGGAGCTGATCCAGCTAATCCTAAACTGAGAACTAGAAACTAGGCAACATAACAGCATGCCTCTAGAAACAAGGACACTGATTCATTCAGTTTCAAACAACCTCTAAACTGATGAATCTACCTCTACAAGTAAAAATATAACATATTTACATCATGATCCATCAATTTTCATCAAATTACATCATAAATTTTCCATTAGGAAACTGAAAAATTCAAACTAGGCAAAGCTGGGCGAAAAACAGAGCAAAACTTGGTCAAACTAGCAATTTTTCCTCTATGCGCCGCGCTTGATTCTCTATGCGCTGCACCTATTTGGACCCACTTTTGGAGGCCTTCCCAATGTCAAAATCAGCTCCAAGTAAGCTTGTTGGAAA
Organism: Pinus taeda; assembly: GCA_000404065.3. NCBI lineage: Eukaryota > Viridiplantae > Streptophyta > Pinopsida > Pinales > Pinaceae > Pinus > Pinus taeda. Next base: position 121,934 of record APFE030794908.1, read on the forward strand.
TTCCTGCCTGTCTACTTTCCAACTCAAGTGGAATTTTTCAATTCGGCCTTCATTTTCCCTATCAAAAATCAAATCTCCCAAGTCTGCTTCTTGTGCGTCAAAATAGGGGCAGTGAGGTCATTTTTTGAGTGTTTTTGACCTCTTTGAGGGCTCAAAACCTGCCAAATTTCTTGGTCATAGGTAGGCAAGCATAAATTTTCATGAAAAATCCAGAAATGTAAAGTTTTTGTTATTTGGAGCCCTCTAGCAAAAGCGAGCGCCATGTGGTGCGACGCATAGGGAGGAAAACTCTATTTTTTGTGCAAAAAATTTCCAAAATGCAAAAATTGCTCCAAATTTTTTGAAATTTGGGTTGGACCTTCTTTATCAAGAGCTATGTTGAGCCAAGGATGCCTCGGCCAAAATCCGAAGTTGATCATGCTCCTTTTGCTTCTTTTGCCTCTTTGATGCCTTCCTTAATTTCTCTTTTAAATTCCTTATTTGCGCCTTGCAAATTTTATTCCTTGCCATGTAATGAAAAGCCATGTGTCTCAGCAATGCCTTGTCCTTGTTGGCCTTGTTCAGCAGTCTCTCTAAGTGGATGTTGACTCTCTCGAGCCAAGACTCTCGATCAGTGTTGATCTCTTGCTCAAGTGAAGTGAACTCCACCCTCCTCCTTTAGGCAGCTTGGCGATTCTCCAGAATGTTTTTTAACTCCATAATCACCTACTAATATTCAAGCTTCTTATTCCTTTGCTCCAAGTATTTTATAATCCACTTAGCCCTCTCCAAGTTGAGGGACAAGGCTTTGATTTATGTCTGCTGCTCTTGGATGATCTCTTTGAGATTTGTGCTTTGCGGGCCCATGTCTATATCAACATCCTCAATAAGAATAAATTCCCGCTCACCTAAAGGCCCCTCATCCTACATTGGCATCTTGCCTTTGTCCTGGACCTATGGTGCTAATGCCAGAAATGAGGCCCCTTCCACCCCAGGTGGAGATAACACTTGCTTTGTTGCTGCGAATAACTACCTGGTGCCCTTCTAATAAGTGATAAATACAGGCACAGTAGCAGTGTGTGTCTCATGACCTTCATGCCAATAAGAAGGTCCACCTGTCTCGTGCAAAGTCTCTAAAGGTCCCTAAGAAGCTCTGAAAAACTCATGAGAGATGAAGTCATGCCAAGTGATGCCCTGTAAGCTAAGCTGATAGACAACCACAATTTTTATGAGAGCAAAATGGTAAATACTGTTAAACTACTATTGAGGAGTCTTGTGTTGCACTAGAGTGGTCATCCTTTCGATATTCTCCACATGAAGTAAGGGATGTTCATCATACGTACCCAGGTGAAATGCATGAGCAACCTGATATGATAAGCATACAAACGGGAGAACTGGCCCTCGCAGCTGAAATACTTCATGATCAATTTCATTAAAGGAGCATATTCATCTTTGAGGTACCGAAAAGGAAATACTCTCTTGAGCTACCTCAAGAAGCCAGGCTTAATATATGGTTCATAATGTTGCTGGTCAATTTTCTGCCTCTTGTTCCATGGCTCTCCAATGTTAGGTATGCCAGTTGCTATTGAAATGGATTCTGGTGTTAATGTGAAAGTGACACCAGCTAGAGTGGCTTGATCACCATGTAAATGTAGTACAAACAAATGAGCCAACTCATGATGAAACTAAATGCTAGCAACCTTCTCACAAAATTCATAACATGACTGATGTCAGAAACAAGAGATGGTAAGAGGGCAGGCCTACAATTCAACAAGGTGGTTGGTTCTTCTCTGATATGTTGCCACCTCTACGAGGCCTCTTGGGTGCATGTCCCTGTGTAGGTGAGTCACTTTGGGTTTCCTCATCATAATCATATGAAGGATCAGATGCCATGGCTGCCGGTAGATAAACTGTCTTGAAGAAATAGGTGCTGATATGTGAAACTATCTTAAACTGTTTTTGGTTATGTGTTTGACCTTTGCCACCAAGGGAAACAGTGAAATGAGGGACTGTAAGGGGAGGGAAAAATAGTGTAGAATTTAGGGACTGTTGGGATAGATTCTAGTTAAGGAAATATGGGATGTTTTGGGAGTTTTTGTATAGGATTAGGGTTTGGGGATTTATAATTGGGATTTTGGGAAAGGGAACTTAAGATAGGGGATTAATGAATTTAGGGGGCAAGGGAGCTTAGGGAATAAGGGAATCAAGGGACAAATGGGATGAGAGAGGGAACTTGGTGACAAAACAGTCAATCAAAACCCTGGCAGCAAGTTTCTTCAAACAGTGGGGTTTGATTATTTTTTACAAGTACCATAAAACAAACACCACAAAACAAGCATCAACTTGGATAGCAAATAGTATTTCGAGGCTCTACCTACTTGTTTCAAGACCAATCCATGCGATTTCGGGCGATTGGAGCGAGTTTGGGCAAGTTTCGAACTCTCTGGTTGTGTGCACCACGCATCCAACCCAATGCGTCACATGCCACCTATGCACCGTGACCTTGTTATTTTACACTGGATTCTGAGGCCCAGTGCGCCATGCCTTATGGGTGCGCCTCGCCGGTTAACTTGGAATGTTTTTTACCCAATTTCTCACTTGTTCACCAAAATTGCTCTGCCTTGCTTTTCTTTTGCAAATGAACTTTTCAAATGTAGGAATAGCTTATAAACAAAGAGCTTTTGGAATTTTGGCTCATGAAACCCACTTTCATAATGTTTTGCAAATGATTTTATTTCAAACTCTACTTTTTGGACTTTTTCACTTCTCTTAAGTTTTATGATGAACTAAATGACCTGAGCTTTGCTTGTTTTGCAGGTGCTGGAGCTTTTTGGGCTAAGGAAGGAAGCCAGGGTGCAGATGAAGGAATTTACAATGAGGAAAACAAAATTTTCATGATTTTTGTACAATAAAAGCTAAATACTCTGTTTTTTTCCTCAAAATAGAGTTTTGAGGAAAAACACATTTTCGAACACTTGATGATGAAATTTATTAATGGTGGAACCTCCTCATGGCCTGCTGGTTGTTATTAGACACTTTGAAACATTTTTTGAAGAAACCCTAATGAAACCCTAGACCTAATTGACAATAAAAACCCTAAAAAGACTTTGCAACTTTAATACAAAAATAAAGTTGTATATGCTTTTGATGAGAAAACAACATGAACCAGTAGGTAAATGACATGAGGGAAACTGTAGGAAAGCCACTCCCGTCAGATGATCCATGCGCCTAATGGAATGTAGATGACTGAGTGGGACTCCTAATATGAAATGCAACAAGAGGATTTCATCTCTAACGGAGGGATGAAGATACCAACACTAACACCCTCAATAAACATCATTAAACATTTTTCATGGCTTAATGAGAGATTTTCCTCTTTACATCTAGTGAGAACTTTTTCTAAATTTTCAAGAGCTTCCTTAAAAGAATTTCCATAAACTGTAAAATCGTCCATATACACTTCCACACAATCATGAATTAGATCAGAGAAAATGCCTAATAATGCTCTTTGGAATGTTGCAGGAGCATTACATAATCCAAAGGGAAGTATTGTAAGCATAAGTTCCCCATGGGTAGGTAAAGGTGGTTTTATCTTGGTCTTCTAGGGCTACTTGGATTTGGTTATACCCATTAAAACCATCTAAAAATCAAAAATATTTCTTTCCTTCCAATGTATCTAAAAATTGATCTATGAAAGGAAGTGGAAAGTGATCTTTTAAAGTGGCTTTATTCAATTCTCTATAGTCAATACACACTCTCCATTTTCCATTCTTTTTAGGGACAATTACTAAGGGTGAAACCCACTGACTGTCTGATATTGGATAGATGAAATTGACATTCAAAAAAAGTTGTAGTTCCTCCTTAACAATCTCCCTTAAATTTAGATTCATTCTTCTTTGAGGTTGTCGAACTAGTTTGGCATTTTCTTCAATGTAGATATGATGTTTACAAGTATTAGGATCAATTCATTTCTTGTTAGTATATTCCCATGCATAAGCAGATGAATGTTCTTGTAACATCTTGATTAATTCTTTCTTTTGAAATTCTTCTGAATTATTATTGATATTCAAATTTTTTCTTGGAAATATTTCAATTGTAGAATTGCCAAAGTTTTCCATAGAGTGCAAGGATAGTTGACGAGATGATAAATATTCAATATTGTATTATTCTAGAAAACTCTGACTAGATTCACAATATAATGAAGATTCATTATTTTCCACTAAATTAAAATTTTGATCTTCTTCATCTAATTGTGAAGTAGAAAATATTGTTCTTATATCGAAGTCATCATCTATCCATTCTTCATTTTCAACGTCTATTGTTGTTTCTGCTAGTGGATATAGTGTGAATTTATTTTATGTACTTCCATCAGAAATGAACATATCACCAGATCTAAAACTTATGAAAGCATCAATCGTAGCTAGCCATGGTCTTCTTGGAATCAATGGATGCCCTACTAAATTATTCTTGGGTGTTAAAATCATAAAATCAACAGGATATTCCGAAGAATCTAAGGATACATATATGTCTTCAAATACACCATCGGGTTTGATTACAGATCTATCTATCAATTGTAATAATGTAGGTGTATATTGAAGATTAGAAAGTTTTAATTGATTCATAGTTTGTTTTCTCATGATATTTATGGTTGCTCCTAGATCAGTCAATGTATTTGGGATCTCTATACCAATGATGTGTGTTTTCATAATGGGACTTCCTAGATCAAGATATTTTTGTTGTTGTTTTACCCATCATGATATCTACAATTTTTCCAACAAGTTAGATTCTTTTGATTTCTTTTCTCTTTCTTCCATGTTTTTTTTATGCTCAAGCCCCTAATTGTGTTTGTGAAAATTGGTATTTTATTAATAGCTTGAAGCAAAGGAATATTTACGCAAACATTCTTCAGTGCATCTAACATGTCATAATCAGGAAATAAAATTTGTTTCTCTACTCCTTCATCAATTTTCAATCTTTTAGGAAAGGGTGGTTTTGAAATAGATACTGAAGGTTGTTCCATAATAGGGGTTGAGTTATTTGGATGTGTTGAAATAACTTGTTTTTAAGTTTCTTATTTTTTATTATTAAGGTATTTTTCTTCTTCAGGGATCTTTTCTTTTTCACTTTCCTGAATAACACCTGAGGGGGACTTCTTTTCTAATACTCTACTAGATCTAAGTTGAACATTATTTATATCTAATGGAGCTATCATGTAGGTTTGAAAGTTTTGTCCTTCCATATTTTAAAGTGGTTGTGACTTTTTACTATTATTTGGATTTGGAAGTGGTTGGGCAGTCAATTGATTTAATCTTTGAGGAAATGTTAATGAAAGTTGTGGATTCACATTGTGAGGTTGAGTTTGTTGAATAGGCTTAGGATAATATTGTGGAGGAAAAGTAGGATATGATTGTTGAAATTGTGGATATTGAGAATATTGAGGGAATTTTCCATAAGGATTTTTCCATCCTTGTGGCCAAGATTGCTGAGGCATTGAGGCATTCCAATTACTTTGCAAAGATTGTGCAAATGGTTGAGGATTAAAACCTTGAGCTGTATTTGGTTTTGGATTATGCCAAGGTATTTTAGCAATAAAACAGAGAGGGTATAACTAATTCGATACTCCTTCTTGATAAACAGCATTAAGACCCGGTATTGAGGGAAATTCTTTTGTATCATGATTTTCTGCACAAATAACACAAGTTTATATACTTTTCAAATCAAGAGGATATTCTCTCAAGGCATGTTTCTTTGCGCAAATAGGATAGAAAATGGACAATGCAACATTTTCAGCTTTTTGCTTGTTTTGTATTTTAAGGGTGTCAATTTGTTCACTAAGACTCCCTAAAATATTTGTTTTAAAGTTATCAATCAAATTTCCTAATTCTGCTCTACTTATTGTCCCAGCTATAGATTTATTAATCCTTGATAGAAGATGATCTCTTGGATTTTTCCCAGTTCTTGCTTTGCCTCTTGAAATGTGTATGCACAACTCACAAATTTCTCCTAGTGATAAATGAGAATTGTCTCCCTTACCGACTAGATTGAGAAGATCAATCCATTCATCTCTAATTGATTTTAATAAGAGAGCTTTCAAAGTTTCCTCATCTAGATTATTCATTTTTTCCCTTTTTACATTATAAGAAAATTTTTCAACGCAATCTTCAAGATTTTCATATTCTTTGTGTATCATTTTAGAGACTTCATCTTTAATGTTATGGGGCATATAGTAATCCTTATATTTCTCTAAGAATGCAATTTTCATTTGTTCACATGTTCTTATGGAGTTTATTCCTAAACCCATAAACCATTTTAATGATGCATCCTTAAGGGTTGCAGGGAATAATTTCAAATTTTGAGCATCATGTAGATAATCATATGATCTACACAATACTTGAAATTCAAAGAGAAATGTCTCAGGGTCTTCGCTTCTTAATCCATGAAAGTTTGGAAGGATAGAGGGTGAGATATTTTTCATTGTTATAGTTGTATCTTCATCAAGGATTGGAAATCCAAAAGGTTCTGGATTCATATTCTCTCCTCTTCCTCTTCATCCATCTCTTCCACCTCCTCTTCCTCCTCCAATTCTATGTTGTTCACCATTCAAATTATGTACCTCTCCTTCCCCTTCTCCAGCCATTGTAGATTCTTTAGAACTAATATAGGGTTTTGATTCTGATTTTAAGATTGGGTTTTCAATCTCCTCTAGTTCCTCTGGTTCTTCTATCAATGGTTTGAAGCAGGTCTCTTCTTCCTCTTCTTCAATAGGAACTTCCAACTCTTGAGCTAGAAGTTGTTCTCCAGTTGAAGATAGGAAAACTATTCCTGTTGTTTGAGATGTGGGATCTTCTTTTATTACAACTTTTTTAATGAAGTTAGTGAATATTTAGGTTGGATTTCAAATCTTAATACCTCAGGAAGTCTATGCTGGCCTGTTATGGATGGAATTCGAGTTTGTGTAGGTGGTGTGGCACTACGAGGTGGTGGTGGAGTGACTGATGTTGTTGGAATTAAGCTCTTTCCTCTACCTACAAATCTACCCCTAGAGTCTCTTTCCCTATGCATATCATGTTTTTTTTTTAAATAAATAAGGACTTCTACTTAGACTTCCTCAACAACAGCACCAAAATGTTTAGTTAATTCAATCTTCTTAAATTGCTTACATAAATTAGCGACTGAAGTTGGTAAACTTGTGAAGTGAAAGTGCACTATATATGCTAGAGGTCTTTCTGAGTTTATTAAGATAATGATTGTGGATGGTTTTAAGGATTTTCTTTGTTCCTATGTTCCTAATTAAAACTAAAGATTTACAATACAATCAATTCTTGAAAAGGAAATTAAAACAAGCTATCATGATCTTCTTTAACTGGCTATTGTTAGTTACTATGTAAAATGATAAAAACAAAGCTACCTAAACTAATGTTCTAGAAAGATAATTACTTCTATTCTAAAAAGAATTACTTCTATTCTAAAAATAATTACTTTTATTCAAGGATAAAATTTATAAAACAATTTATATTAAGATCTATGCACTGTAATTAACAATCATACTTGAAATAATAAAAACAAAAGCAGAAAGGATGTGATCTAAGCAAACATAATTACTTATGAAAAGAAGGAGATTTATATACATAGTCTTATTTTAGAAAGCATGTAAATGATTTGAAATCGGTAGAAAACAAATGAAATATTGTAAACAAATAATTACAAAGAAATGAAACTATGATAATTCAATTCTGGAAAAATAATGAAATGAATTGAACTAGATAATAAGAAAATGAATGAACCTCGACTATTTGCAGGGGGCCTCCACAAAACAGCAGGTTTATAACTCTTATCTCAATAGCTAACTCTGCATGATATTCATAAGAATACTTCTTCAATTAAAAAGGAACAGATTCGTGGAACTTCAAACTGTCAATTACAAATTACATACATGTCTATGTGTCTTGATTTTTGTTTACAGAGATATATATATATAGTATTCACACCCAACAATTTTGAGACTTTCATGCCTTAAAAAACTAAAATAAATCCTAATCTAAATTCTAATATGATAATGGAAATTTTAACGCTTCTCAATGATTTTCTATTTGGAAATAAAATCAAAGAGTCATGATTGATTTGAACTCTCGCTACTATGTTCATCCACACGTTGACCTGCTTCCTTGACTATGCCACTGGGTGATTCCCTTGATGATTTGGCTCGAGCGAATAGGAGGATATCAATCCCTATCTTCCCATGTGCTTCTTTGCTTGGCTGGTGTACTAGAATCCGGCAAACCATGGAGATAGCTGCGGAATCATAAAATAGCTACAAATTCGTGTTAATTCTGTAGCTATTACAATGTTTAAATTAATAATAAGGCACATTAATAAATATGAAAAATAATACATCTGAGTACTTTACCATGTCAAAATCTATAATTTTACTATTTATTTGAGTTGATAGCAGTGATGAAGAGAGGAGAAATGGATGGAAATGGTGTCAAAAGCAAAATAGTCATGAGACTCTACAACAAGTATTTTCTATCATCTTCCTGACTGGCTGCCTTTGGCCAATACTTACCCAAATTTCCAAGCCTCCAAGCTCCTAATTCCTTACACTCACAAGCTCCATGCACAAACTTGTGCTTCCTATTGCTTGGTCTTACCAACTCGTGCTCACCAAAACAATGATTAAACTTGTGCCTTCATTCCTCCTTTTAAAGGCAATTTGAATGGTTAAAATTAGTGAGATTTCTAATTAAGGAATGATGTATTTTAGGCCTTATTCTTACTTTTGTGCCATCTATTTAATTTAGATGATTTTACAACCGATAGTACATTGTCCCTGAACTCCAATCTCAACTGGGTATTTCTTTTATCTGACATGCATGAGTTAATTATGAGTGAATCTTCAATTTACTGGTTGATCACTACAGGAAGCACCCCACTATTTGACAAGTTACACCCCACTAATACAGGTTACACCCCACTACTACAAGTTAAACCCCACTACTGCAGATTACTCCCCACTAATCCCTTCATCAGTTGGAACTAATTTAACTGACTTTAACTCAGTTGGACTGAATTAAATAATTACAACTCAAAATAAACTCAACTAGTGCTCCTAATTGTAGGAGATACACTACATGACTCTAGTTAGACCCTCAACTCAAATTAACTAAGCTAACTAAGTCAAATTAACTTAGTTAACTATGACAAGTTGTCATGAGATGTGGAATTACAATTTAATTCCCAATTTAATCCAAGGACAAATTAAATTAGGATTTTTTCTTGATTTTATTTTTAACATTTCTTGTTACTATTTTCATCACTCCCTCTCAACAAAAAAGGAATTCAACTCTATCCTGATCTGGTACCTTTGGAATGTTTTGCATGCAACACTTGCCACTGTTGTTATTGCTACTGCAACATCTGCAACCAAAAAGCATCCAAACAAAATAAACATAATCAATTGTGTCTGCAACTATCTACTGGGAAAATTATGTTGTTTTTGGCTCTGCTATTGAGCCTTCCTACTCTGTTGTCAACACTGCTCTGCACTCCTCAATATCTAACTGACACTGATCCTCCTGCTACTAAATATCATGGGTCCCTGTAGCAAGGGTGATGATCCATGAGACAAACACACCTCAATGGGCCCTGCCTGAATTCTGCAACTTTGGGACTCTGATATACTCATACTATTGTTGCTACCTCTGCACTACTACTATAACTACTACAATAATGAATTTGATATCTCAGATCCTGAAGAACTAGCTTCCATAAGGTTTCTCCTTCTGAAGCTAGACTCCCTCTGAGTCTCGATCTCCTTATGGGAAATATCTTTGCACCCTCCTAACAACTTGCATTGTCCTCATGCATTAGAAACTAGACTACAAAGCTCTGCATTGGGAATCTCCTGGCTGGAATTGCACTTGCATACTACAACTAGAAAATTCGCACTGCCTGTGTCACTGCAACTAGTTCTGCAACTGTCTCTCGGGTTTTGACTACAACTAGTTATGCAGTTGTCATCTGGATGACTGCCTACACCTACTGACACTAAATCTACTACTATGATACTATGGGCTCTTGTAGCAAAGGTGGTGATCCAGCTGTAACAATCTAGAATTGATCTAACTAATCTTCTTATTGCAATTATGTTGGACCCTACCCAAATCTCTGCACTCCTGGGACTATTGCTTCACATCGCCCCATCTCTCACCTGGAAGTATGGTTGCATGTGCTCCCACTACCCACTTGGCTTGAAACTCCCCCCTACTGGAGGTCTCTACTTGAGTGGATGGCTCCACCTTGTCTCCTCTTTGCTTCTCCAATTATGGTTGCTCCACAACTTGTTGAGATTGCTTCTGAGGCTGCATTTGAGAGGTAATTCATGCTCCCTCTCAACCACTAAGTCTCTAACCTTTGCCTTGCTCCTCAAGGATTTGCATGCATGAGCTAAATTTGATCTACTCATATTGATGTTATTATTGCTCTGCTGATGCTTCTCAAATTAATTCAGTTAACTATTACAAGTTGTCATGATATGTGGAATTACAATTTAATTCCCAATTTAATTCAAGGTTAAAATTAAATTAGGATTTTTTTCCTTGATGTTATTTTTAACATTTCTTGTTGCTATTTTCAATAATAATCAATGAAACCACTAATAATGGTCCACCATAATTTGTTGTCGTGAAATAGAAAACACCAAATTCCCAATGATACCACCTATATTGGCCAACCTCGATATCAACACCATTGATATATAGAAAACTCGACATCTCAATAATGTAGCAACTATCAAGACCACACTATAATGAAATATGGAAGGAAAGCCTAGAAAAAAATTGTAGAAACAAAATATGTAGATACAACTCCAATATATCAGCTTCTCAAGAGACTAAGAGGAAGATCCACCTAATATAGAATTAATGTCATGCATCCTAAGACAAACAACAAACTAGAAAATTATCCCACAGAAAAATAAAATAACTTGAGATATCCAACAAGTATCTAGACAATCCCTCTAGATACAAAAAAAAAGGGCCAAAGTATCAAAAAATACTAAAAATAATAATTAATAACCATCATAAATCCATCTTAACTCTGAATCAACCAAACTCTAAGATAGATCAAATCCCTTAGGATGCAAAGAGATTTGGCCTCTCTCAGCGTTTGGTAGATTCGAAGTTAAGATGGATCTAGGCTAATTTAATTCCCCCTTTAAATAGACTATATTCCACATGAATACTATGGATTCTCATAAACCTAGAGCTCAAAAGCCACCAGTAACTTGACTAAGTCAAGTTTACCTTAACTACCCAACAAAAAATAAAAATAATAATAATAAAGTAGAATTTTTATTCTAACATAGGGTTATTTTTTTTTTACTTAGTTAAATGTTTATAGGACATTACATTACGTTACAACATCTCTATTATACTGGGTTGGCACCTCCCAATGCAATTATTAATGTAGTCTCAATATTTAAAATTAAAAAATTAAAAACAAAATTGGAGAGGTCAAATTGTTTAAAATAAAATTAAAATTAAAAAAATACAACAAACTAATGCTTATAAATATTGTTATGGTAGTTCTGGTAAAATTGAGGTCAGAAAGTCAATTTACCGTTGGTGGTTTCTAGAATCCAAGTTTTGACAACCCATGGTTTTTCCAATGGTATTCTTATGTAATAGGTATATTATAGCTTATTTAAAGGCGTGAAGACTCCTTTGTAATTTGCTTTTGGGCCATGAATGATCACTCAAATAAAAAGGTTTCAATGACAAGAAGGTTATATATATATATATATATATATATATATATAATATATATATATATAATATATATATATGAAAAGCCTAAATCCATCTTAATTCTGGATCTACAAGCGTCAAGAAGGCTCAAATACTCAAGGTGAAAACCTCTTTTTTGAGTGGGGTTTTCACCTGAGAGATTTGATCCTTCTTGATGCTTGATAGTTCCATAGTTAAGATGGACCTAGGTTGGTTTAATTTACATTTATAATTGATCAAATTGAACATAACTTTCAAAAGTGAGAGCAATGTTTACTTACTTAAGGGATTGAGATAAATATAGTGATCTTCTTATTATTATTATTATTATTATTATTGTCTTTGTTTAAAGTTCATGGGTTTAGTTTTAGTGGTTTAGAAAATGGGTTCTTTTCCTTTTCACCTACGATCAATTCTCAAAGAGGGACATGTTGACCTGTTGTATTTAGGCTTGAATATTAGGGAACCCCCTTATCCATGGACATCTTGGCTTTTACTAAATTTTAAGTTATTGATAGATCTAGCCTGTAAGTAGTTGCATATAACAAAGTTACCAACTTAATGAGAACTATACCGAGTTCTCACTTTTTTAGGAGTTGCAAAAAATCATCCGATTTTGAAAAGTGTTGATTCATAATACACCTTTTTTTGAACATATTTTTTACACTTCAAATTTTCTTATGTATTAAGCATGGACATTTTAAATGTTAGTGATTTTCAAACAGATTTTGAAAAGTGTTGATTCAAAATACATTTTTTTGGAGCATATTTTTGACATTTTAAATTTTATTATGTTAGTGATTTTCAAGCCTATTTTGAAAAATGTTGATGTAACATCAACCCCTTTTTTTGGAGAGGTTTATTTTTCACACTTTAAATTTTATTATGTATTAAGTATAGATAAAAAAACTAAAGTGTTGGTGCTTTTCATACTCATTTTTAGAAGTGTAGATTGTAATGCCCCCTCCCACATTTACCTACTTTTATAAGCTCTATAGGGTAAACATTAGCTCAGTGCTACTATGACATGACCTCCAAGTTCCAGTGATGGAATTGGGGCCTACAAACCGACAACTTACTAACATCCCTCAGGGACTACATATCACTTAGGAGCCTGACAACCACCCCAAGTGATCAATCCCTGAGATGGAACTATTTTTCACTAACTTAACACCCCAACCACACCCTTAACACATTGTGCATGTGGTTATGAGGCTATAACTGCACCCATAGGCCTGTTTTCCTATGGTTATTACCCAAAATCCCATGTTTTGTGCATGCGGTCACGAGATCTATGCCACTTTTTCAGGAAAGCCTCTAGACCACTGCTTGGAACTATTTATAAGTTTCCATAAACATAAATAAGGTGATAACAAGGCTAACCATTCAAAACTTAAACAAGATATTGACCAAAACATGCCTAGTACATGATAGACATTTCTTCAAGCATATGGTAAACATGAAAGCTATAGGTCATGAATGCATATCTGATCATAAAATTTTGAACTTCATCTGAGAATCCCAAGAAGACTCAATGTCCTCTCAACCTAAATGCAATGACACTTGTTAGCCCATGCATTCATAAACCATTCAATAAACTATCAAATCATGAACAAGAGTCATAGTTAGAGCACATCATAGAACTGTGCTTATAATCAACATATAACCATAATATAAACCATGGAAAATCAACCATAAAATCTACATAATAACAATTACTTGTGCTCATTAATTATATTAGAAGAATAGTTCATATTAACTTATGCAAAAGCCAACCAAGTCAAGGACTTCCACGTACCATCCGACCATAGATTGGGTTGAACCAAATCTTTCTTTTAGCCAATCACCATGGTGTCATATTCCAATCATGAATGTGGGATTTCATGGGATAAATCAAGACATAATCAGCCAGGGACTCCAGAGGTTAAACCACCTACACCCTCAAGTTGTCATGATCTAACCTGAACTAGTCTCGAGATCACAAAACCAAAGCAAGCTTGGATGCCTCGAAATTTATTCACCATAACTTGAGGAATTTTCTTGTCTCCACCCACCTATCGAGGGATTCCCAGAGAAAACCATCTCCACCCCCAACCAATGGGACTTTCTTGAGACCACCTCACCCGGTTCCAAAACCCTCTGACAATCCAAAGCTCGACCAAGAATGAATCCCATCATACCATGGATATCTAGGAAATGGAAAGGCAAGGTTGAAACCACTGTCAAACCAGGAAAAACCCATGCCAATGGTAGCAACTGAATCAAATAAACAAATGCATGTATCATGCATTTACATCCCAGCAAGAAAATCATGCATGCAACCTGTTACAGCAAAATCTTCCTACTGAAGTTACTGATCCAACCTTCTCCTTGAGCTCCTTTGCTTTATTTTCCTTGTCCCTTTCCTTCCTTCTCCAAATCTAAGTGCATATTATGGTGCTCCAAGAATACTATCATTGTGCAAGAGTGTATGAGAGAGCAAGGAGAGAACCAAGACTGAACTGACAAAAGTTGTGAACTAACCAAAATCTAGTGATTGGTTCTTTAATGCCTTTTTATCATTGATGTCTCTTTTTTTCTTCGTTTTCCTTCATTTTCCTCTAATTTCCCTTGCATGCAAATTTGTGTCTCTTCACCTCCCTTTTCTCCTATGTTCCTTTAAAAGTAGTCTTTAAGTGTGACTTTTTGAAAAAAAAATCTGATTTATTTTCCGATCTAATTTGTCTAGAATTTGGCAGGGATTCATTGAAATCACAAATTTGACAGGTGAACTCTTCACAATCAAAGTGCCCTAAGGGTTTTTGAGGACATTCAATCCATATAGGAAGTCAAAAAACCAGTTTAAACAACGAAAATCAAAATTTGACCACAATTTTTTTTGCCAGACTTCCATCGGAAACTACAAAATGTTGCACTTAAAGACTACTCCTTTTCCTTTATTCTCATAATTAAATGTCAAGTATTGTCTATTTTCCTTTGCTAATGCCTTTATCAATTTCCATAGCCATTAATAAACCACAACTGATGCCCACTAAAATGTTTGCCCAACATTCATCTTGGAATATGTGTCCTATGACCTTGGTCTTATTTTGCCTTTATTATCCTTTCTTACATGAAACTTTAACCCAAGTTGTTACATAAATGTAGTAGCATCAACCTTTATTTTAGGGGGGGCATATTTTTGACACTTTAAATTTTCTTATGTCTAATGTATGCACTTTTTTTTTAAATGTTAGTTATTTAACCATTTTTCAAGTTGTCTTCTTCTTCTTTTTTGTTTACTTGCTACAATGTTTGTTTTTCAAGTGTTTTTCAAGTTTTTGTTTTTCATCTTTTTTGACAATATTTTTTTGTAATGAAATTTTCAATTTATTTTGAAAGTTGAAAAAAATAATAATAAAATAAATTTTTTGAAGTTGTGATTTTGTATATATTTATATATCGTTAATTAATACTCCAATACACATAAAATAATTGTCACTAAAATAATAATAATTTTAAACAACAAAAATACACATTTTTATACTTTTTTTTGGCTATAAATGGCATGTTTAAAGGTTTTTTATTAAAAAAAAATAAATAAAATAAAAATAAAAAAATAAAAAATATTATGAATTTTGTATTAAAATAAACAAGTGCTACATAGCAGATAATCCTGCCGCTTAGTTTAAGTATAGCTAAATAACAGTAAAAATATTGAATTCAAATTAGTGTTAAGGTTTACAATTCCATCAATTTGAGTTGTACTAGTTGGTAAAGTCCTCATCTGTGCAATTAAAGAGCAAGGCCCTGATTTTAATGCTTATACAAACAGAGCTTTAAAAAAACTATTATATGTTATACTTGCATTTACCTTTGAACTACATTAGTCATCCAAATTAAGGTTGTTTGTCCAAGTCAAGAATTATATATTTTATTTCTTAAAATTTAAACTAAAATATTAAAAAAAAAACAAAAATAATATAATATAGTTTATAAAAATAATATATTTTTTTAAATTTGATTAATTTGAAAAAATAATAATTATATAACTTATTATTAGTTTATAAAAATGTATGTGTTTTTTATTAAATAAATTTAAATTTAACTCAAAAAAATGATTATATATCTATATAAAATATATTTTTTTATTTATTAAATTTGACTAAAATATTCATCCATTTTCCTTAATTTATAGTTTACAAAAAATTTGACATGAAAAGAATGAGTGCATTGCATTAATAAAAGATAATGATTGCAATATATCATGGTTTACTATGTATTGTGTAATAAAATGTTCAAACTCTCAGCAAATAGTAACTGAGATAAATACTAAACAAAAAAATTGTAAAAAAACTAAAAAAAAAATTATATAGCTGAACTTTGTTAAATCAAAACAAATTTAATGTGTTTGCCTTAACTAATTAGAAGCCAAAGCAATAATAATTCCCATAAAATTGTAAGAAAAAATAGCAAAAAAAATTGTTAAAAAAAATAAAACTTTAATAAATAAATAAAAAATTAAAATTTAAAATTAAAATTAAAAAATCTAAACAATAAATTTAAAAAAAAATTAAAAAGAAAATTATAAAAAATAAAAAAAAAATAAATAAAATTAACCCAAAAAAAAAAAAAAACATATGTAAAAAAAAAACAAACAAACAAAACAAAAAGCGAATTTAAAAAAAATTAAAATAAAAAAATATTTAAAAAACAAATATATAATATAAATATATATATAATATATATATAATAATTATATATATAAATGAAAAAAATAAACAAAATATAAAATATAACAAACTATAAAAAAACAATAAAAATTAAAAATAAATAAATAACCAAAATAAAAACCAAAAAAGTTATCCCTTCATAAAGGGACTTCGTCAGAATGATTAGCAATTTTGTTTTTCCTTTTAGATGTTAGTTTTTGTTATGCTCTTATGGGTTTTGAATGGTATGCAACAATGTAAACTTTGAAATGGGAACTGTAAACTCAAAACGAGAACTGTAGTGAAAAAACCCCCAAAAAAACATGAAAAACAACCTCTAAAAACGAAAAATGTTGATGCTGGAATACTGGAATGCCGGAAAATTTTGACAATTTTGACAATTTTTCAACCATGACATTATGGAAAAAATTTATGACTAAAAAAACTTTAAAAAAGAACACATGAATGAAAGAGTCATTATACCAAGAGTAATTTCTTTTTTAAATACTAAAAATATGACTACTTTAAAATCTTAGTGTAAGACATATTGACACATTGCAACAAAAATTTAAAAGTCAACCATCAAATTTACACACAGTGTATGCAAACTCGACCTATTGTAATGAAAACTTATATACCAACCGTGAAATTGACACATTCTGAAGACGGACTCGATCCTTTATAACGAAAACTTTAAAATCAACAATCAAATTGAGATATAATGGGATTGGGTTATTAGTTGAGGATCGACACAGACCTTGTAGGAAAAAATACAATAAAACAAAATAATAAATAAATATTAAAAAATAAAAATTAAAAATATAAAGAATACAAAAATTAAACATTTAAAACACACACAAAGTTTAAAAAATAATAATAAGTAAATAAAAGTATATATTAAACATAAAAAAAAAAAAAAAAATTAAACATTCAAAAAAATAAAAACAAAAGGAAAACACAACTGTCAGTCATCTGCCATTAAGTTCACTAAAGAACAAGAAATCAATGGGTGCCTCCCTTTTCTTGATATTCTTATTTCTAAGAATAGTGATGGTTCCCTCTCCCACCAAGTGTTTCGAAAGAAAACACATACGGAGCAGTATCTTCATGCTAGTTCCCACCATTTCCCGGCTCAGAAGTTGGGTGTTCTCAACACCCTAGCTACTCGGGCCCTTAGAATCTCTAATGAACAAAGCTTTGAGAAAGAGAAATCCCACCTCCTTAATGTTTTTGCTGAGAATGGTTATAGCAAGTTCCTAGGTCATAAAGCCTTCCTCAAAGCTGCCAAAAATTCATCAGCTAAAAGAGATCCGAAAGAGCGGGTCCCAGGTGTCCATCTTCCGTATGTCCAGGGGACCACTGATAAGATTGTCAGGATTCTTAAGAGGCATAATGTCCCCTCGACCTTTAGACCCCTCAACACCATTCGTAAATCCCTCAGGTCGGTAAAGGATCCTATCGACCCTAAGGACATGAAATGGGTTTATATGATTCCTTGTTCCTGTGGGACCCCCTATATTGGAGAGACTGGTCACTCCATTAATCAAAGGATTAGTGAGCATGTAGCTGACCTTAAGCATAGGAGGACCAAGTCTTCCGCTTTAGCTGAGCATGCTGAGAGTACCAAGCATCATGTTTGCATAGAGGAAGCGAGTGTTATTCCTAGGGTTTCGCATTTCCATCACCAAAAATTTAGAGAAGCGCTTGAGATTGAGAAGAGACCTAACAATCTCAATAGAGAATACGAATGGAAGATAAGTAGTTGTTGGATC
>APFE030794916.1:2590-40256 GCA_000404065.3 Pinus taeda
TGTTTCATTTGGAAGTGGGTGAGCTTATCAAAGTAAAGGAAAACTCTTGCTAGACCCTGGGAGGAACTTGCACAACACCAAGGCTCAGGTTGTAATGGTTTCTTTTGTTCCTATTAATACAAATAAGTCCATTCTTCTCAACAATTTGTTATTAATGAGTTGTTTCATATACTCCTTGGTCTATATGTTGAATATGTTTTATTTTATGGGATATTCAGGTGCTATGTAATCGTTTGATTGTTATTGAATGCAGGTTTCGAAGTGAAGGAGGAGCTCATCCGGATCGATGAGGCTGGACTACTACAACAGCGTTGGACTACAGGTAGGATCTAAAAGACTTGATTTCTCGTGTGATAAATGCATGTTTAGAGAAGGATTTCTCTTAATTGTCTTGTTTGTCACTAGAAAGTCTTAGGCTTCTAGGGAGTTTGGTTTTGTCCCCAAGATTAACTCTTTCCGCGTGACATGAAGCACTAACAATAGTCCCAAGGTTGAAATTTTGGATACCAACAGTGATCTCAAGTACCGATTTTTCACACATTATAGCAGGGTCAAATACTTGTTTTAAGTTGCTAATCCAATCTCAAAGAAATCAGTATAGCACTGGGCAACATTATTATTGTTGGGACAAAATTATTGAGAATAAATTGTGTTGGTTGAATTGTTGCTACAACAAAGAATTTAAAGACGTCAAATTGCAGGAGTATAAGGCATTGTATCATTGTATATATTGTAAAGAATTATCATTTAATGGGTTTGGTTCTTCTATCATGTAGTTTATCTCATCCATATATATATTCCATGAGACTTCTAAGTTTACATCAACCAATTATAGAGATAAAAGGGTCATCGACTTGGAAATTATGCAAGGTAATAACTTATTTTATTCAGGAATCTGTCTCTTGGGTACCAAGAAATGGAGCTCATATTTGCCTTTGGGATGAAATTTTCAGGGGAGTTTCATTTGAAATAGTATATAGACCTTAGTGGTCTAAAAGGGTGGATGTAGGCTAAGAAACTATGTTGTTTGTATCAAATTCATCAATGGTACTACTCAATCTCTAGTTGTGCAAGAGTTGGAAGTATTTGAACATGCAAGATCATTTAAATATTAGTGGAATATTTTGTAGATAGGCCATGCCACAATATTAGAAGAAGATTTTCCAACTTTAGAATAAAATATATGAAGGTACACTAAAAAATAACTCTATTAGAAAATATTTGGATGGAAATCCCAAACTATTTAAGCTAGAAAATTTGGTTGGAAAGATAAAGAATTTTCTCATTAAGAAATGCTTCCCCTGAGGGTTATGACATCACTTGTATCTAGTATTTCTTAGCAAAACAATCTTATCCAAAGGGATAAAAGGGAAAATTACAACAACTTTAAAATAGGAGGAGTGATTATGGTCAAAGAACGTATTATTAGGAGGGATTAAATCCACTAAATTCAAACAGGAAAAGAGAGGAAACATTTATTCCAGTATTTAAGAGTGATAGATATGAATCATGTAGATGGCTTCTTCTCATAAAACACCACTTTATCTTCTTTGATGGAGCCTTGTAAGTTAACATGGGCATGGTAAGTGTAGGATTGGATGGGTCATATCTAATCTCAAAGGAAAAGTAGAAATTGAGTTTGCAAAAAAAAGAATAAATAAATTTGGGATGATTGGACATTCCACAATTATAATTCAACTCATGTTCTATGAATATTTGCCTCATAACACCGAGTTGAGTAGGTTCACCTTCATAGCTCAAAGACTAATGGAAATTTTCAAAAATGAAGGGTATTTTCATGTCTTGAGGTTATATTTCATCACAAACAAGTAAGCACATGAGGCATACAATTTGCAAGCAGGGATAAAGAGAACATAAGGCCATGGGGTGGGTGTTAGGAGGTCATCTCATTCTTATATCTCATGAAACAAATATGAAAGAATTATTCCATGAATCAAATGACAATAAATTGTTAAGGCCAAAGAGCTCGGTATTAAAGGACAAGATGTGCATGAATATGGAGTGACATATTTGAAATTTAATTAGTCCTTTTATTATGTGTACCTCCATATAGTTTGCCATAAGTGTTCTCTTGTTTCAAGTTCACAAATATGTGACTAAAGTTTGAATGCAGTTTAATTCATAAAAATATCTAGAAGTGAAAGCTTATTCATTATAAACCAATATAATGCTAAGAGTGGTGGGGAGGGGTGAATCAGTGTTATAGCTAGTTTTAACAATATCCAATATTTTAATTCATTCAGTTATCAATCATATAAACAACAGATAAAAGCTCATAAAGAAACCAGATATACGTGGAAACCCATAAAGGGAGAAAACCACAAAACTTATATTTATATATTGATGTTACATAAAAATTTATGGTTCTAACAAGAAGGAGACAGCCATCCCTCGAATTTATAAGCACCTACTTGAAGGAAGCACCAATTCCCTAATCTTTATAGGTTCCAACTTGAAGGAAGCACCAATTCCCTAATCTTTATAGGTTCCAACTTGAAGGAAGCACTAATTCCCTGATGTTTTATAGGCTCTGACCTATTTTACCTAGTAGATCCTTCTTTCATAAAATTTTCAAACTCAGATCCACAAGTGTTCTTTATGCAATTTTGTTTTTTCTAACTACCATGCTCTACAATTCAATTCTTAATTCCAAGTCCTCTGCTCGGGTTCGCAAAAATTATCTGACAATATTCTGCAATTACATGTCTCCAATAGACTTCATTTCACTCCTTTACTTTATTCCTTCGCACCACATAATACTATAGATCATTCTCTTCACAAACTCCATATATAATCAAAGATTATGATATCAAACTACCAATACCCTTGTCCTATTTATACAATAGATCAATCAAATATGGAAAGGCCAACAATCAACTTGTAATATATTTAATTTTTCTTTTCTTGAAATCCAATATGGATGACCTTGCAACACTAGCTCCTAGGTTCTTTGGGGGCTTGGATTTAGGTCCATGAGACCACTTAACATGACCACTTTGTAAAAATTCCAAAGGGTATGGATTTGAGACCTTGTGAGCATGGTAAGTTATAGTATACTCTGATTCTTTTCAACCTGAGTTTAAACCTTTAGCACCAAAATTCATTATTTACCCCACAAGACCGGGAGCTTGTACCACAGGCTAAAACAAATTGACATCATATCTAGCATCTGGGTCCATCAGTAAATTTCAATACTCCTGGATTACTCGATATCCAAATGATGCAACATACATAACCATGACCATTGGAATTTTTACCTCTTGCCTTTTGCATAAAATATGGATCCAGTCCTTTACAAATAAGCCAGATTTCCTTGCGACCTCAAATATCTAGATGCCCAACATCTTTTTCTATTTAGTCTAGATATAGTCCAACCTTATAAGTTAGCAAATTGTTTGTCCCCCAAATCACCAAATACCTAGATGACCTAGAAATTTCGTTGTTTCCTTATTTTAGGGAGATGTTCATGTTTTTAGTCATTTGATCCAATGATTAAATACAATATTTTTTTTACCAAACTAGTCCTTGGCACGAGTTCCAAGACCACCACATGCACGCTCATAGAGTGGCACATCATCACCTTTTCTACATCACTGCCATCTATCTAAGTTCCACAGCCTATGTATGAAGAAATCTAGTATCTAGTAGATTTTCTAAGTGTTTCTTTGTTACCCTCACAATAGACCTAGATGTTAAACATGCTGAAAATTTCTAAATAGCCTGAAGAACTTGGACATACTTGAAAACACAAGATATTATGAGGACTTATATGCATTTCAAAGGTCTAGATGTACCGAGGAGTTTGAATATGCTAAAAAAATCTAGAATTACTCAAGAAGTTTTATGCACTAGAGAGATCTAGATACATTGTTGTGACCCACATGCATTGATTTTTGCCCATCTTGGAACCCAAAATGACTTCTTTACTTCAACTACATTTTCCTCTTGATTCCTAAGGAGTTAAGAGAAGTGTCATATACCATTGGAAAGGTATTGGAGAGGACTATGCAACTAAGGACCTAACATATAATTTTGAACAAGAAACCTATAGACAAATTTCCTTCAAATATAGTCTCTACAACAAAATGACACAATGAGCATCATGCATGACATCTCAACAAGCACCCTTGAACCTCCCCCTGAACTTGAAATCACTTGTTGAAATTAATAACAACCACTACCAACTTGATCAACAAACTCCTCCTTTGGAAATGATGGCATCACCACCAAAAACATAAGTACTAATTGATGGCAACACATTCTTTGAAGAAATTGTCATTGACTTACTCACTCTCCCCCTTTGTTGCATCTTAAATATCTCCAATATTTCTTCAATAGCTCCAATGTCTTTTTTTCCTCCTTTGACATCAATGGAAAGGGGCCTAAGTGTTTTGTTTCAGACCATTCACCCCTTAGAAATATATAATAGGATGCTCATTATTCTCCCCTTGAAACCAACTAGTATAGATGAATAACGCCATGACATTGTCCTTGGATTTGCACTATAGTCCCCCTAAATTTGTACTATTCATGTTGATCTAAAAGGTTTTCCTTCAATTTGGTATCTTCTTGAGTCATTATATCCATTCTTATATATATTTGAATGATTTCCCTTTTTTGTGAAGAAAACTAATGAATAAAATATTGAGATATCACTCCCAACTTTTGCCTTAAATGCTCAAAATGTTTTCGACCAAGAGGTTTGGTGAAGATATTAGCAGCTTGTTCCTTGCTTGAGACATATTCTAGCTTTTAAATGATCTGATCAACCACCCATTCTTTAAGAAATGGTGCTTTATGGGGATATGCTTGATTTTTGAATGAATAATAGGATTCTTGGTTATGTTGATTGCACTTTTATCATCACAAATGATTGGAATAGGTTTATCATAAGTAACCTTCATGTGCACAAATTTTGAGTGCAACTAGTTATAGCTACTATATATTCAACTTTAGCGATAGAGATCGACATAGATGGTTACTTTTTGGTCAACCGGGTTACTAAACCATTCCCAGGGAAGAAAGCACCACCACTCATAGTTCCAACCCAATCAACATATGTGTATTTAGTTAATGAGAAATCTTGACCCTTTTGATACCATAGTCCATTGTGGCTCTTCAATATATGAGAATCCTCTTAGCAACTAACATATGACTTTGTTTGGGGGCTGATTGATACTTTGAAACTACACCAATATATTTCATAATGCTTGGTCACGAGGTTGTTAGGTACAAAATACTACCAATTATTCATCTATAGAAAAAAAATTAGACCCTTATGTTGACTCATCATCTTTGCTAAGCTTGCATCTAATGATCATAAGAGTGCTAACAAGACAGCATTCTTCTATCCCAAACTTATACAACATTTCTTTGAGATACTTGCTTTGAGAAATGAATATACATTTATTTGATTGAGCAATTTACTATCCAAGAAAAAATGAGAGTTCCCCACGCATGGACATCTCAAACTCAGTTTGTGTATCTGCTACAAAAATTTTATTGAGTGAATGTGCATCACTACAAAAAATGATGTCATCAACATAAACAAGAATAATTAAAGAAAAAATCATTCTCAACTTTAACATACAAGTTATTGTAAGTTATTTCTCTTTTGAATCCTTGTTGTTATAAATACTTGTTGAATTTGGAATACCATGCCTTGGGTTTCCATACAATGCCTTCTTCAACCTACATACTTCCTCAAGATTTTTTGAGAGTTAAAATCCTTCAAGTTGTTCTTTTGTAAACCTCTTCTTTATGTTCGGGATTCAAAAAGGTTGCTTTTACCTCATGATATACTTTAAAAAAATTGTGACAAGCAAAAGCTAAAAACATTTGAATTTCCTCTAATCTTGCTATAGGGGAAATCAAAATCAATTCCTTCAATCTAAGCATAGCCTTTGCATACTAATATGGCCTTAATTCTTACCACTTGTCCATTCTCATTTAATTTGTTCCTGAAGACCTATTTTGAGCTAATGGCATTTTTATTTAATGATCTTGGAACTGATTCACAGGTCTAATTTTTCTCAATCTAATCTAATTCCTCTTTCATAGCTTTTATCCAATGTCCATCTTGACTTTCCTAATGAAAATATTTTGGTTCCATGGATAACATGTTGATCTGTGCTTGGTTCGAGGTATTCATTAATCTTAATTGTGTTCGAGCACTTGCTTCCTTATCACCAACGATTTGATTGTTGGGATGATTCCTTTGAATTTACCTTTGAGGGAGTTTTTGGTTGAGACGATTCTTCATTTGCTTCTTCCTCTTCTCTTGATTCTTCATGTTGTTTTGATTCATCATCACTATTGGTTTGATTAATCTCGATTTCTCTCTTTTCACTAGTAATTCCTCATCTACCTTTACATCATTAAAGTCAATTATTTTTCATATCCTTTTATTGCAACATTTGTAACTGTTGGTCTCATTAGAATACCCCAAAAATATTGCTTCATTATTTGTTGCATCTAATTTCCAATATTATCATAATTTTTCTTGATATATAACTTGCAACCAAAGACTTTGAAGTGCTTTATTGTGGTTGATTTTCCATACCATAGTTCATACGGGGCCTTGTCACTGTTTGGCCTAAAGTGAGATTTATTTAAAATGTGGACTATTGTATGAACAACTTCATCCCAAAAAGAGTTTGGAAAATTTCTTTCATTTGTCATTTCTCTTGCCAATTATTGAACTAATATATTTTGTCTTTCAACCACACCATTTTGTTGAGGGGTGTTAGCAATAATGAAATGTCTTCGTATGTCATGTTCTTCACAAAACTGATTAAATTCATTTAAAGTGAACTCCCCACATCTGTCTGACCTTGCATAGTTAATTTTCAATCAGTTTAGTTCTCACACATGGCTTTGAAGACCTTGAACTTTTAAAATGCTTTAGACTTGTCCTTCATAAATGCAACCCACATAAGTTTGGTATAATCATGAATGATCAGCATGAAATATAACTCACCACTTGGAGTCTCAGTTCTTGCAAACCCACATAAATCTATGTGAACTAGTTGTATTGACCTGATGGGTGGATTTTCTTTGGTTTTGAAGGGAACTTGGATTTTCTTCTTGATTTGACATGATTTATAGGTTGTGTTGTTTGGCTTGGAAATTTTTAGCAACTCTCATATGACTCCCTTTTTGTTGAGCATCACAATATTGTCAAAATTCAAGTGTCCTAGTCTTCTGTGCCACAACCAACTTTCATCAAGATTTCCCAAATTACAACTCTCATTTTCTTCCTTGATTTTGTATACGTTTTTCGAGGTTCTCAGACCCTTTTCTATTGTGTATCTTGTGTTTTCTAACTTTATCTCATAGTCTTTGAAGCAAAAGGTAACATTGTACCCTTGGTCACACATTTGACTTATGCTTAATATATTGTGCTTGAGCTCATCTACAAAGAGAATGTTCTAAGATTTACCTCTTCCATTTTCCAACCTCATTATTCCTTTTCCCTTAATGTTGCTTGAGGCATCATTGCCAAAATTGACACTTTCTGTCTTGTTTTCATTTAGTGACATGAATTTGCTTCTATCACCAAACATATATGTGGAACATCCATTATCCATATACCAATTTTGAGCACAAGACAACTCCATATTCTTATTTTAATTCTTCCTATTTCTTTATCCAAGTCTTGGGTTATTCTTGTGTTTGGCTAATCTGAGGAGATGATCTAGGATAGCTAATTCTACAGTCAACTGCTTTATGTCCATAATTGTGACAACAATAACATTCAATTTCCTTAATTAAAGGAGCAAATGAATTGTTATCCCTAAGATTATTTTTATGTGAATTTATAAATTTTCTTCCTATCTTTGTTTGATAAGATTCATTTCTTTTATTTCTTATTAGACATGCTCTAGCTTTATGCCCAAACTTTGTACATGAAAACAATAACCATTGAAAATATTCTCATACCTAGGAGCAAATTGCCTTTGATGTTGCAATATGCCTATTCTTTGATAACCTTGCTTCTTGATCCAGGTGGATATTGGTAGCCACTCGCTTATTCCACTTGGAACCCCAACACTTCTTTCAGTTTACTAATTTCCAGCAAAGTTTCCTACTTTGACAGTTTTCTATTTTTGGCAGTTTTTCAGGTCCTAAACTTCTGGAGTCGTTTTGAGGACCTAAACGACGTTTTTCTGAGAAACGGGCAAACGAGAGGCCAATATCTCTATTCTTTGTAGTTGAAAGTTGTCCTCAGATATATATTTCTAACAAGGTATCATGCGCATGAAACAAAGATCGTATGCCAAAGTTGCGACCCTAGGAAGTTGACATTCCAAATAACCCCAATGGGGCCCACAAGATTTTGGCACTTCATCTCCTAGGGTTGGGTATTTGGATGTTTAGGACTTCCCATTATTTCTAAATAATAAAAGGGTCTTTGAGCCTCATTGTAACACAGTTCAGAAGGTATGTAGCCATCACATCTCTTCTCAGAGATAAGCTACCTGTAAGACCCTCTTCCCACATTTACCCAAGTTAATAGGTCTGCTGGGGTAAACATGTGAGGAGAGGCTACTATGATGTGATTCAACTCCCCATGTAAAGTTAAGGAAGTGGAACAAAAAAACCATTCTGACCTTCCACACGTACTACAGAACCTTCAAGAGCCAACCAACCCTTCCAGGTCAGCAACCCCTAAGACATCTTGACATTTCACTGATCTGGACTCCCAACCACTCCCATGATAAGACATGCATGCGACTAAGGCCTTTCAATCGCTCCCATAGCAATGCATGCCAATGACTATGGACTTTTTCAGCTAGTTCTGAGCTAGGGACCCCTGATTCTATGTCGCCTTTTCAGGGCTAGGACTCAGACCACTACCCAGAACTTCATGAAATTTAAGAAATGATAAATAAAAATGGAACACGGGTACTAAAGCAAACACTTAATCAATGAATTGACTAGACCCCTACTAGCCATGAAAAGAATTTCGTTAAACATGTCACAAATATGTAATCTACAGGTCTTAAAAACACATCTAAGCATAGGGGTCTCATACTTAGCTAAGATTCGTAAAGAAGCATTGTTGCTCTATCAAAATAGCTCCATTATTATCTAGCAGGACACATATTCATTATATTGTAACAGCCCTGAAATAACAACACATAATTAATTAGGTTAATCAAGCGATTTATAATCAACAAGCACTTTATCATCTAGTTAGCATTAAATTACAAAAATATGAGCGAAGAGAGACAACTTACCTGTGGAACGCTAGTTGAACACTAGTTAAATTTTGCTACCTACAACAAAGTCTTGGGGACAACTCTCCACCCAACCGTAGGCTTAGTTCCACAAAAACTTGCTACAACTGGCCACCCCCAAGCCCTCAATCAACGTACTACTGCCAGGGTATCCTTTGTCTCACAACACTATTCTACCAAGAGAATGGACGGTGGAATCATGGAATGATGGAATGCATCTCATCTTCCTCACCATCTATTAAATAGAGCAAACATTGGAAGGGGAACCACATGCACACACTTCATGTGTCTACATGCAACTTTATTGCTTTCTTGTTTTATTTCTTTTGTTTTCACTTTTTGATAGCTTTACTGATTTTTATTGCTTTCTTGTTTTATTTCTTTTTATTTTTATTTAGAGCTTTAGTATTGTTATTTATTATTTTATTATTATTTATTATCTATTTACTATTACTATTTTTTTGTTTATTGTTTATTATTTATTTTCTTGTATTTTAATATTATATTATATTATATTATTATTATTATTATTATTATTATTTATTTATTATTTATTATTTATTATTAAGGGACATTAACATACTTCCCCACTTTAAGGAAACTTTGTCCTGAAGCTAAGTTGAATTATTTATTTTTTATTATTTATTATTTAGTATTAAGGGACATTACATATACATTCATTTTCAATTCAAAACATAATGGGCGCAGTACATCAAGTCTGTCATAAAACATAATAGAGTGCTCCAATGCTAGAGTGCTTTCCTTGATCCAATGCTAGAGTGCTCCAAGAAAACTCTAAGTGTCCAAGAGTGTGAGGAGAGAGAATAGAGAGAGAGTTCCAAAACTGAAATGATAAAAAGGTACCAATTGATCCTCATAATCCTTTTTATTAACGAGGCCTTTATTTTCTTCAATTTTCCATTATTTTCCTCCTCACATGCAACATGTGACCTTTCACCTTCCTTTTCTCCTATTTTCTGTTATTTTCATAAATAAAATGCTGATTGATGCCAATTTTCCTTTCCAAAGACGTTGCCAATTTCCTTAGCCATAATATACCAAATGAACACCTACACTATGATGTTTTTCCCAACACTCAGCTTGGAATACATGTCCCATGGTCTTGGTTATTATTTTGCCTTTATTAACTTTATTACATGGAATTTTGACCAGGGATGTTACAAAACCCTCCCGCTTGGGGGAACATCATCCTCAGTGTTCAGTGACACCTACAACCAACAAAGCAAAACATACTGCCCATGGAATTTTATAACTTAGCTCGATGCAGTATTTACAATGATCAACTGGCTTAGAAGCAAACCAACATGAACAACGTGACAACCATAACAACATACCCATACTACTTATTGGATCTTTATAACAAATCTCATGGTGGTATTTACATCCATATACATATGTACACATACCAAAAACATCACACAAAAACATATACCAAAAACATTAGCTCAATCAACGAATAGAGAAGGGTACATAGCCCGCATTTGATCCTCCATCTTCCATGTAGCTTAATCAAGCCCAAAGTGCTTCCACTACACTTTAACATGCTCGATTTATCAGTTATGGGGCATGAACATCTTTTTCTACAATATACACTGAGGTTCTGGCTAGAATTCTCCATCTGGCTCCACCTGCAATACAGACCATTCAATCGCACGATCATCATCTTTAACATACTTCTTAAGCAATGACACATGGAAAACATCATGGACTTTCACTATCGGAGGCAATGCAAATCGATAGGCTACTGGTCCAATCCTTTCAATAATATTGAAAGGTTCACAAAAATGAGGTCCAGCTTCGCTAATGATCCAATCCTCAAGGAGCTCTTATTCAGCATGATGCGCAAATACACATGTTCCCCAACCTGAAACTCCTTAAGCATTCTATTCTAATTTGCATAAATTTTTTGTTTGTCCAATGCTTCCTTTAGATTCTTCTTGATCACCTGCATTTCATGTTCCATCTCTACCAACATATCTGATCCAATGAACACCTTGTTCACTAGATCACTCCAACTGATGGGAGTATTACAACTCCACCCATAGAGTGCCTCAAACAAACTCATCCTTGGTGACTCCTGATACCTATTGTTATAAGAAAACTCAACCAACAAAGGTACTCCTCCCATATCCTCTGTTGATGCATCATGTATATCCTCAAGATGTCCTCAATTATCTTGTTGACCCTCTCTATCTATCCATATGTTTGTGGATGATAAGTTGTGTTGAAGGCCAACTATGTCCCCAAACCTGCAAATAACTCCTTCCAAAACTTGGAAGTGAACTTAGCATCCCTGTCTGACACAATCTTTCTTGGAACATAATTTAGCCTCACTACCTCTTTCATGAATACCTATGCCACATCACTAGATGAATACGTATATTTCACTGAAATGAAGTGTGTTCCTTAGTCAACCTGTCCACCACAACCATGATGAAATCATGTTGTTTAGATTTCCTTGACAAACCTATGATGAAATCCATGGAAATGGCCTCCCGCTTCCACTCTAGAATGGGAATCGGTTTTAGTAGCCCGCCTAGATGCTTACATTCTGCTTTCACCAACTAAAAATCCAAACATCTAGCCACAAATTCTGCCACGTCCTTCTTCAGGATCGACCACTGATAAAACTTCTTCACTGCTATTAATATCTTCTGGTATCCTGGGTGACCTAAACATGGTTTTGCATGAAACTCTCTCAAGGTAGTCTTCTTGAGCTCACTGTCATTTGGCACATATATCTTGTTCCTAAATATGACCAAACCATCTATTGTAAGACAATAGTCCACATCCTGACCACATGTACCCTATTGTAACCTGTGCATAAGCTCCATGTACCTACTATCACGTTATCCTACCTATAAGATCCAATTCTGTAAGTCTATCCCATAAGAACTCATCGTTATTATGTGATTCACGTGTATCCTCCTTCTAAGATCATCTACAACCTTGTTCTCTCTCCCCTTGATGTACTTGATCTCAAATTCGAACTCACTAATCGTGACCAACCATCTAGCTTGTGTTGGCATTATGATATAGATTTGGCTCTATGACACAGGTGTTGTCCTTGTTGGCAACTCACATAGATGGCAGATCATAATTCAGGCTCACAGAATGAAGGAAGAGAGGTATACGCAGGTTCCCCATTGACCAAGCCGCGTGTATATGCGGGTTCACAGACCAAAATGTGCGTATAGCGTACACATGCACTTTCACGGAAGGAAAGGCATGTAAATGTTGGAAAACTTAGTTTTGGTCCATGGTATTTGGTCCATGATATTTTGATCTATGGTATTGGTTCAAGGTATCTTGTCTGAAGTGTTGACCCCAGGTATTTGGTCCAAGGTATTGATTCTAAGTGGTTTTGGACCATGGTATTGAGTAAAGCCTAAGACTATAAAAGGAAGAGAAGATCATTAGGCAAAGGCACTCATGAATTGAATATCTAATGAAGAGAAAGATCTAGAATAAAACCTATCTCCATCACCTCTCCTATATGGAGTATCCAAGAGCCTCCAATCTTTGACCGTGTCATCTCTATCTGATCTATGCCCACCATGAGACCTACTGTCATATGCCCTATTAGTTTTGTCCTCCTATTCATGTTTCATTCTAAGCGGTCCTTGTCTTAGTAATTCTGACAAACTTTGAAGGATTAATGCATTGACTTATACTTGTTTCTCCTATGCCTGAATGATTGTGTCATTATCTGCCTTGCAACTCCTTATTTATGCCTTCAAGCTTCTTAATGTGTCTTCTAATCAGAAGAATTCCCTTCACCACACTGCTCATCTGACCCATATGGAGAATCTTGTGAACTATAGTCTACCATATTGCTAGTCATCTTTGATCTCTTTCCTGTAAGTACACCATGTTAGCTTAAACCAAAACATAACATAATCAACATACCTCAGTATAGTTCAAGGGATGATATCTCATCTGCAAGATCAACCAGATTAGCATGATACATGTATCATCATAATCACATCAGCATATAACATCGGTTTAACCACTATCCAATTATCAATTCCTGATCATACTAACCACATGCCATGACCTCATGCATGACAACTACAACCATATCAATGCATGCATAACAACATATAAACACTTACATGCATAACTAATGCATAATCGACATACACTGATGACGACCACATTCAACAACACACCATCCAATTTCATATGGTGTCACCACTGCAACCATGACCACCACCATGCATACACAACCAGTACATAAACCACAAGCATAGAGAACACATATATGAAACTGACATGAATGCATGATCAACACACCGCTCATCTAGTCCAAGGCATGAACCATGCTTTGATACCACTTTGTAACACCCTCCTCCCGCATTTACCCAAGTTAATCAGTCCACTGGTATAAGCATGTGACGAGATGCTACTATGATGTGGTTCAAATCTCCATGTATAGTTAAGGAAGTGGAACCTACAAAACAAAACCATTTTGACCTTCTACACATGCTACAGAACCTTCAAGAGCCAACCAACCCTTCTAGGTTAGCGCTTGGAATTCACCTAGGCTGAGATAGACAAACTCTCAAGGCTACATCAAACCATTTCACCTCGTAGCTAGCCCTACGAGGTATGAGAAGGCTCTCTCGGGTCAGATTCATTAGATCTTTCAATATGATAAGCTGACCAATTAGGAATAAAGATTTTAGGCTAGTAAATTGATAAAGGGGGTTGATTTAAAGATTTTTAGTTTTTTGGTGGCAATTGGAGGGAGTGCAATTCAGGGTGCGGGGATTGAGCACAGTTTTTGCAGGGGGATCTTTGGGGCAAGGTAGGAGTGAGGGCTGATGCCTTAATCTGAGATGGATGATCAGGGATGATAAGGAAGGAGCTAAAGAGGGCAAACAACCATTTGAATCCTCTCTAGATAGCAGAAAACATAAATTTTGAACAAACTAAAAAGCTGAGCATGTCAAAGCATGTATTCAAACTTTAACACTTGATCTGTCCAAATAGAAGCAAAAGAGAGATGTAGAATACATAAACAAACTTACAAGAACATGTAGAGAACACACCATCAACACTACAATCCACAAGAAATCCACAAGGATGTCTGCAAAACCCTGGCCTTCTTCCTCTTGAAATTGCAAAGATAGATGTACAATATACAATGAAACTTTCTCCCACAAGAGTCCAACCTTCCAACCTCTCAAAATGACTAAGAAAACACATAATATAGGCAAGCTAACCTCTTCCCTTGCCTCTAGGGGTCGAGCTCATCCTTCTAGGAGCAGTTTGAACTAATTCCAAACTAAGCACTAGATAATAGGCAGCTCAACAACTTGCCTCTATTACTTAGCTAACTAATTCATGCATTAATTTTTCACTTTTTACATCAAGGAAGCTTCTAGAAGAGTAAAGAGAGGTAAAATCTATCAAAGTGCCATGAAAATATTACATTTATCCATCATCTACAAGTAAAAATAATCAACCATAGTCAAAACAGTGTTTTTTGACCAAAAAAAGTCAATTCTGGCAAAGTTAGCTCTCACGTCCGCGCCCCCTGGCTCTCATGTCCACGCACCTTTGCAGAAACTTTTGAGTGGGTTCCACTGGTCCAAATCAGGTGCAAGATGGCTCATTGGAAAGATTGGTCTGTCTAATTTCCATCCCAAGTGGAATTTCTGAATTTGGAGTTGTTTTGCCCCCTCAAAAACCATTTCTCCCAATGTCACTTTCTGCAACTCAAAAAGTGGGCAGAAAGTCATTTTTTTGATGTATTTTGAGCTTTTGGAGGCTCAAATCTCAAAATCAGGCTTCTCCCAAGTATTGGTAATTTTTCTCTTTGCATGCCCTTTTCAAAAATGCCAAGTTTTCAAAATTCCGAGCAGTCCTCCAAAATGGTCTCACCCGGGGTGAGACCACTCGAATGGCCAAAACCTGTAAATTGCACAAAAAATTCACAAATGACAAAATTTTCTCCAAATTTCTTGAAATTTGGTCTGGGAGTCCCCAATCAAGTACCATGCTCAGTCAAAGTTGCTTTGGCCAAAATTTGGAGTGGATCGGGCGTTTTCCTTAGTTTTTGTGCTTTGGCCAACTGTCCTTGGAGCACCTTCGTTCTCGCCGGTATTTTTGACATTGCTTTAAAACCATGACACCTGTGAAAATAGTGGCAGAGGTTTTTCTTATTTGGCATGTTGTGGAAAAAAACCTCTCTCATTTTTCCAAAATTCATCTTTGACTGCTCTGAAACATCATTTGAGTGAAACTTGCCCCGATCTGTGAAACAAGGAATTTTGTCGAAATGGAGCGAAATGAAGGGGATAGGGGGCTTCTAAATTCTTGGGGAAATTTTTGGGAGTGGGGAGGGATGTTAGGAAGTAGGGGAAAGTGGAATCTCAGATATGATTGAGTGAGGGGAAGGGGTCCCAAAGGGCAAAACACAGGCCCAACCTAGAAAATTGCCAAGTTGTAGCTAGAAACTAGGGTTTGTGCAAAAATGAAGATTTTGGGGAATCTGAGTGTTGGGAAGTGTATGATATGGTACTTTAAGGATAGGGGAAGGTGTGTGAGCATCAGGAAACAAGTTTTTCCATTGATTTGACCATCCAAGAGAAATTGGCTTCAAAACCCTAGGAGAGGGAAATGAACTTGCCAAGGCACAACTAAAGCATGAACAAGATGTAAAATGACTCATTAGACACTAACATGATAATGACAACCCTATGAATGATGATAGACTCAGCTAAATGATGACATATCCCGCCATTTGGACAACTTTAGAAGGAGTGAAAGCAAACCCTAGACCTAATGCCTAGTGACCAAATTTTGCTTGAAAACTCTTTGAAATGACAAAATTTGACCTTGACACTTCAAAATCACTTTGTAAGAGCATGTTTGATCACTGGAGGAAGGCTGTAAAGACTGACACTAACATAGGTGACCAACCCATGAGACAAATTGACATTTCACTGATCTGGACCCTTGGTCGCTCCCATGACAAGCCATGCATGTGACTGAGGCCTTCCAGTCGCTCCCACAACAAGGCATGCTAGCAACTATGGACTTTTTTAGCTAGTTCTTAGCTAGCAACCCCAGATTATATTCCACTTTTTTAGGGCCAAGACTCAGGCCATTTCCCATAACTTCATGAAACTTTCAGAAATGATAAATATCAATGGAACAGAGGTACTAATGAAAATACTTAATCAATGACTTGACTGGACCCCTACTATTCATGATAGGAATTTCGTCGACACATGTCATAAATATGTAATCTACAGGTCGTAACAACAGATCTGAGCACAAGGATCTCATATTTATTTGAGATTCATAAAGAAGCAGTGTTACTCTATCATAATAGTTGCATTATCATCTATTAGGTCATATATGCATTTTACATTAATTTTCAATTCAAAACATAATGAGCCATTCATCAATTTTGTCATAAAGCATACTCATAACCAGCATATAACCAACAGAAATAACAAGGATATAACAGCCATAATACTCACATACAAACCAATATATTTACACATGAAATACCAAGGAGAAAGATATCTTATTAATGAATGCAAAAGCCAACCAGATATGGGACATCCACGAACCACCCGACCATAGATTGGCTTAACCAAATATTTCTTTCAACCAATTACCCCCATGCCATATCCCAAGCATGAATATGGGACTCAAAATCAAACAAAACTAGGTTTCCTTAGGCTTTACCGCAATCCCCACTGGATCACTAGGCCCTAAACAAGCATGGATGCCACCATATTTCTCCACCTACACCGTGAGGAATTTGTCTATCTCCTAGTCTCTAGGTTTTACCATATATCCCGTCATACAATGGTCGAGGATTCTTAGGCCTAATCAAGACTCCACCCTCCCGACTTTACCGTATATCCCACCATTCATCAGTCAAGGATTCTTAGGCCTGATCAAGGGCATGCACCTCTAGACTTTACCATATAACCCGTCATTCATTGGTCAATGATTCTTAGGCCCATCAAGGCACACAAAATCTGACTTTACTGCAATCCCACTTTCTTCGGTCGAGGGATTCCTATGCCTTGTGTTCTTCCTTTCAGAAATTGCCTCACTGAACTTCAAAACCATCTAGAAATCTAGCTTAACCAAATAAAAGAGAGCCCAACACACCATGGCTATCCAAAAATGGCAAGGCAAGGTTGAAGAACAATGTCACACTTTGTAAAACCCATTCCAATGATAGCAAGAGAACCAAATACACACATTCATGTACCATGCATGCCAAAAATAACAAGGAAATCACCTATGCAAATCGATACCTGCAAATACTCTTGTTGTAGCTACTAGATGCTACTCTTCCTTACTTGATCTTTACCTTCTTAGTCCTTCCTTTGCTTTCCTTGATCCAATGCTAGAGTGGTCCAAAAAAACTCTTTAAGTGTCCAAGAGTGAGAGAGAGAGAGAATGGAGAGAGATCTCCAAAACTGAATCGACAAAAAGGTACTAATTGATCCTTAGAAGCCCTTTTATTAATGAAGCCTTTTAATTAATGAGGCCTTTTCCAACTTCCTTAGCATAATAAGCCAAATGAACACCCACACTAGGATGCTTTGCACAACACTAAGCTTGGAATATGTGTCCCATGACCTTGGTTATTATTTTGCCTTTATTAATTTTATTACATGGAATTTTGACCAGGGTTGTTACACTACCATCACCCGAGCTAGTTTATTCCCATTCTACATGTAAACAATTTTCAGTATTTCTTATTAATTAAATGAAATTCAATTTTCATTGTAGCTCTATGTTTTTGTTTAAATTTGTATTTCATTTCATTCTTTCATAAATCTATACCAGTGGTATCAAAGCGGTATGATCTTTTTCTATTTTTGTGTGCATGTCCCTAACGAGGTTAGGGTATAAGGATTTAGGACTTGAACTAGTTGAACCCTTGCAAGACCGGCCTTACCAACCCCAACGGCCTCCCATGGCGGAAGAAAAGAAAGATGAGGGAGCAAGATATCCTCTTCAAACTGATGCTTGAAGAGGCCCTCAAGAAACAAAGGAATGGGATGATGGATAATTGTTTGTAGATCCTTTGGAGGGTATCAACCGGTGAAGCATCTTCATCCAGTAGTCACTTTGGAGGTGTCGCCCCCTTTAAGGTACAAGTTAAATTTGACATTCCTATATTTTAAGGATAGATAGATGCAGATGTCGTAGATAAATGGTTAAATCTGCTAGAAGACTACTTTTCGGTCCATAATTTTTCCAATAAGGGAAATATTACTTTTGTACTCCTCAAAGCCTCCCCCCATGTCAAGGACTAGTGGGAAAACTATTATGAGTAGAGGGACAAGAAAAAACCCTCACAATTTTTGGATGCACCCAATTGGAATTTTTTTCTGAGACACCGTTAAGGAACAATATTACCCTGTCAGGAGCTATGAAAATAAGTACATAAAATGGACCACACAACGATAGAAAATGGGCCAATACGTGTCGAAGTTCACAAATATGTTTCTGTACCCTTCTCATGAATTAGGGTATCAAGGAATTTGAGTGGAATTTGGTACTCAAGTATCATGACTGTCTGCACAAGTATATCCATGCAGAAATGAAGTTCCTGGAAATCTCCTCATTCGGTGTTGCATACCAATATGTTGTCAAGATCGAGCATAAATTTAAATAGAAGAAGTTAGAGTTTGGATCTGTGAATCTAAAGCAAGGAAAAGGAAACTCCAAACTACAAAACAAAGGATAGAGAGCCAAGGTGGGGTGACCTAGGACAACCCATCGAATCCACAAGCAAAGAATAACACCAAGAAGATGAAGAGGGACACACAAAAAATGGTGTGAGTTTCACAAGAGCCGCACTCATAATAGAAATTAGTGTCATGACAAGTAGTCACTAGTGGTCGAATTCAAAGCTTCAGAGTCAGATGCATGTTGTGACTCTGACTTAGAACCCGACAAGGGGAAGTAGATTATTGAATCATACCCCAATGCCATAGTTGCCACCACCAAGATTCGAAAGATTGAGCCCAAAGATCCAAAGGAGGGGGAGTGTCTCTTCCACTCACAGATGTGGGTGAAGGGTTCTCTATTGTAGATCATTGGTGATAGTGGGATCCAAAAGAATCTCATCTCAATTGAGGTCCTGAAGTAGTTGAGCCTACCGATGACACCACACCCACAACCATACACCATCGGATGGCTCCACCAAGGGAGAGATCTCCGCGTCAACCAACAATGTCGCCTGCCCTACAACATTAAGCCCTTCTTAGATGAGGTACTGTGTGACAATGCTCCCCTTGAAGTTTGTGATATATTATTAGGCCAACCATCCCTGTGGAAGCATCATGTTGTGTATGATTCCAAGCCTCGCACTATTATTATTATTTTTGGTGGTAAGCTATACAAGATACTGGAGGTAGCCCTACCTACCACCATTTCTTTGATCTCTACTTAGGAATGTAGTAAGAACATCTCCCAGACGACAAAATTTGTTTTCTTTATGATTCTCTCTCAAAGTAAGGGCAAGATTGTAACCACATCCATGGAACCTGGGAAGGGTACCTACAAGCAGCAGAAGTAAGCGGATAAGGTCATGGAAGAATATAGGGAAATCTTCTCTTCACCCATAGGGGTACCTTTGCATTGTTAGGTCAAGCATTCGATCGAGCTGAATCCTGGAGCACCTCTACCCAATGGACCGATATATTGTTGCTCTCTTCTGGAAAATGAAGAAACCAAGCAGTAAATCTAGGAGTTGCTACAAAAAGGGCACATTTGACCAAGTTCCTCACCTTGTGGGATCTTAATTGTACTTGTACAAAAGAAGGATGGGACTTGGAGACATTGCATTGATTATCGGGAACTAAATAAAATCATTGTCAAGGATAGGTATCCAATCCCATGAATTGATGACCTTATTGACCAACTCAAAGGGGACAAGTACATCAACAATATTTATTTGAAGTATGGCTATCACCAGGTTCCAGTAGAACCCACAGATGTATGGAAGACAACATTCAAGTCCAAGGAGATAATTTTTGAGTGGTTGGTCATGCCTTTCTGGTTGACAAATTCCCATGCAAATTTTATGAGGTTGATGGATAACATCTTGCGACCCTTCACAAACTAGTTTGTGGTTATATATCTAGACAACATCCTCATCTTACCCAAGAGTTGGGAAGAGCACGTACAACATGTTCAACAAGTCCTTCAAACCTTGCAGCAACATAAACTATGTGCCAACTTGGAGAAATGAAGCTTTGGCATGAACCAAGTCCAATATCTAGGTTACATCATTGATGAGTTGGGTGTGCATGTGGATCCAGCTAAGATCCAAGTCATTTGGGAATGGCTAGCCACTACCAATCTAATATAGCTTCGTAGCTTTCTCGACCTTTCCAATTTCTATCGAAGGTTTGTGTTTGTATTCTCTCATATCACTTGACCTTTGATTCAAGTTACCAAGGGTGGATCAAAAGCAATTTTTTTATGATTTGAGTCCCAACAAAAGGCACTCATTGTGTTGAAGCACTACCTTTGCTCTACATCAGTACTCACTTTTCCAGACCTGCAACAACCATTTGAAATTGAGACATATACCTTCGATTATGCTATTAGTGTAGTTCTCACCTAGTAAGGGCATCTGGTGGCCTATCATAGTGATAAATTTTCCGATACAATTCAGAAATACCCCACCTATGATAAAGAGATGTATTCCATCATGCAGACTTACCGACAATGAAAACATTACATTCTTGGGAAGGAGAGGATCATCCACTTAGATCACCAACCTCTTTAGTTTATATAGACATAAGGGAAGTTTCCAAATGACCGCAATCATATATGGTCCACATATCTGCAAAAATTTCATATGAACATTGAGTACAAGAAGGGAAACACCAATAATGTTTCAGGTTGCCTTAATCGGCCACCAGTTGTGGTGTTAACCATTGTTCTCTACTCTTGTGGGCACGAGATTTTTGGATGGCTGCAACTTTACAAAAATCATCTAGAATTGGCCACCACATACCATATGTTGATGGATGGAAAGTCGGTTCCTCCAAGACACACTGTTATGCCACCTGGGATGCCTTCATGTTCTTTCAAGTGAGCGTACCAAGATTATTTGGGAGCGCACTACACTCGGGTCGTAGGACACTTCAGTGCAGAGAAGACAGTGGCAGTATTTCAAAAGTATTTTTATTGGCCAAATCTAACAGGATGTTGGAAAATATATGAGATCTTGCACTACCTATGCCATCGCCAAGCCAATCATTAAGAAGCAAGGCTAGTGTACTCCTATACCTACCCCTAGTTGGCCTTGGGAATCCATCTCCGTGGACTATCTGTTTGACCTTCCTTCTACCAAGCATGGCAACAACTGTGTATTTGTGGTTTTCGACAAATTTTCTAAGATGGCCATATTGGTTGCCTACAAGAAGATTATCATAGCAGAAACCACTACCAAAGTCTTATTTAAACGAGTGTGGATACATTTCAGAATCCCACATACCATTATATCATATCATAATAACAAGTTCCTAAGCACATTTTGGTCGAGCATCTTGTCATTGTTGGACATCATGCTCACCAAATCGACTATATTCCACCCCAAACTAATGGCCATACATAAGTCGTCTTTAGGATGATTGTGCACATACTACGTATCTGAAACTCTAAGCATCCATGAAGATGGGATGAGAGTCTTCCCTATGTGCAAAATAGTTATAACAGAGCTCTCCATAGGTCGATTGGCCACAACCTCTTTCAAATGGACCTAGTATTTTAATCATTATGTCCCATTGATGTTGCAGTGCATCTTGCAACTACACAGGAAGAATCTACCCATGTTCAGTTTGAAGTCGATAAAGCCACAAGGCTTATTGAACACATTCAACACATCCACTAGTAGGCTCATGACATCTTGGATAAATCCAATTCCAAGTACACGCACCAGTATGATCAACAATAGTTGCCACATAAGTTTCAGGTGGGCGATAAAGTTTGGTTGCATTTGTAGAAGGAATGCCTTGTCAAAGCCTATAGGAATCTTCGAGCACTCTAATACGGGCCATCACCAAGGTTGTGCGAGACAATTATTTTGAGCTTAGTATCCCACCATTCCTTGGCTTGCACCCCATATTCAATGTGGACTGCCTTCGTCCATACTTTCCACCATTGTTGGACACATAAGACATTACTGAAAAACTGACACCAATAGAGAAAAACCCAGATTGCATTGAACAAGTGACCATTGATCGGATCATGGATACATAGATCAAGAACACTCACAAACATAGGATCCAAATGTATCAAGTTTTTAAAACTGACCAACTCCTGCACCAAGGCAAGTGGCTCAAAAGGGACCAAGTTCAATAGAAGTTTCCCCATCTCATGGAGACACTCAATGCAATGGGGACCATTGCTTCCTAAGGGTGGAGGCTTGATCTAGGTGTATAGTGGTGGCCACACACATATTCCACTTGGACCCCCAACGCTATTTTCATTCAGTTTCCCAATTTCCAACATAATTTCCTATTTCGAAAGTTTTCTATTTTTGGAAATTTTTTGGGTCCTAAAGTTTCGGAGCCATTTTGAGGACGTAAACAACGTTATTTTGAGAAACAGGAAAACAATAAGCCAATGAATATATGTTTGTAATCTAAAGTTTTTGTCCTCAGATATATCTTTATAACAAGGTATCGTGTGTGCAAAACGAAGATCGTATGCCAAAGTCATGGCCCTAGGAAGTTGATGTTCCAACAAACCCCGGTAAGGCCCACAAGCTTTTGGCACTTCATCTCCTAGGGTTAGGTTTTTGGATGTTTAGAGTTTTTCATTATTTCTCAATCATAAAAATGCCTTTGAGCCCCATTGTAACATATTTCAAAAGGCAAGTAGTTGTCACATATCTTCTCAGAGATAAGCTACCATCACTTGAGCTAGTTTATTCCCATTCTGCATGTAAACAATTTTCACTATTTGCTATTAATGAATTGACGTTTAGTTTTCATTGTAGCTATGTGTTTCTTTTTAAATATGCATTTGATTTCATTCCTCAATAAATCCATATCATTTATGTTGATGTTTTACTCAATCTTTGTGGTTGTCTGAGTGATTGTTATGCATTTCTCATTGTTGTTGTTGGGTAGTATTGTTTTCCTTTCCTTTTCTTTATTATTGTGATTTTTCACTTGGTCGTGTGATTATTTGAATGGTTGTTAGACTCTTTAACCACTTCAACATAGTTGATTTATTCCTTGTTTTTAGTTTTCGTAGTACTTGATTCTCCTTCATAGCCCAAGCCAGTTTCGATGTAAGGTGATCTTTGAATAATCAACTCTCATATAACTTTTTGGATCCTTCAATAAAATTCATGTTTTGGTTCAGCTAAGTCTTGGTATTTTCTAGTTCCTTTTTAAGGAGGGTTATTTCTTCCTCTAGATTTTCACTTTCCATACCCTTCTTATCTACTTGTGGTGACAAGGTGTCTTGTATTTTCCTTGCTTCTTCCAGTTTAACTTTTAGAGGAAGAAGTGATGAATCTTTAGTTTTATCCTTTTCTAATTTAGCTAACATCTCCTTCAGCTTTTTATTCTTTGTCTTAAGCCTTTGAATTTCTACTACGGTGCTACTCAATTCATCTTCTAGGTTTATTTCAGCTTCTCCTTCTTCTTCATCCTCATATTGACATTTATCTAAAGTTTTTGGGGCCATGAGCATAAAGTTGTTTGTTTTTCCTTTCATTATTTTCATCAGATCATTCTTCATCTTCATCTTCTGAGGAATTGGTGTTTTCTTGTGCATGGAATCTCCTCTTCTTGAACTTATTTACCTTCTTTCATTTCCCATGTTTACTTCTCTATTTATGGTCATAGTCATTCATTTCTTCCTTATATGGACATTTAGATGCATGATGACCTATTTTTCCACATTTTAAACATTTTAAAGGTAACTTAGCTTTGTACTTGTTGGATCCTCTTTTTGCCTTCTCTTCATCAGATTCACAAATCCAATCTTATAGAAATTCTTTG
The DNA here is from genome assembly GCA_000404065.3 of Pinus taeda. Lineage (NCBI taxonomy): Eukaryota > Viridiplantae > Streptophyta > Pinopsida > Pinales > Pinaceae > Pinus > Pinus taeda. The sequence continues at coordinate 26,898 of APFE030794916.1, forward strand.
CTTCTTTTACCAGCTTTAAAGACAACTTCCCTTAATGTAGATTTTCCTTTTGAAGTTTTCATTTCATAGGCTATCAATATTCCATGCAATCGATCCAACGTCAATGTCTTGAGGTCGTGCAACTCCTCAATGGATGATACGTTTTCATCAAATATGGCTTGAAGAGATCTCAAGATCTTTTGAATTATAAAGGAATCAAACATTTTTTCATCAATTTTCTCTCATGGTGTTTACTATCTTGTCCACTTGAAGAAATAATTGTTTATATCCTCGTCCTCCTTCATTTTTAATACTTCAAATTGCATTATGAAGCCTTGGAGTTTATATTTCTTTACTTTGTTGTTATAGCAACTTGTCAACTTGTCCTATATATATTTTATTGTCTTGCAATGCATGACTTTAGCCAACTTGGATTTAGGCAAACCACTTAGGATTGCATTCATTGATTTAGCATTGTTACTGAATTCAAGCTTCTCATCCTTACTAATTAATACATCTAGCTTTTTATAGCCATTTTGTACTGTGTACCAAGACATTATGTAAGTTCTCATTTGTACCTTCCAAAATGCATAATTTGTCCTAGTGAACATGGGAGCTTTGCTGGTGGATTATCCATCCTAGTTAGCCATTGTCTTAGATCTACCTCCTATTTGTTAGGCTATATCTGAAGGACTCGGATCTGATCCTAATTGCCAGAAAGCAAGATAATACAAAGAGAGGGGGTGAATCAATATTATAGTCAATTTTAACAATTATTAACAATAACTAATATTTTAATTCATTCAACTACTAATCATATAAAAAACACGTAGAATCTCATAAAGACACTAGATGTACATGAAAACCCATAAAGGGAGAAAACCACAAAACTTATATATGAATATTGTTGTTGTATCATTTTTTTTGCTTCCAACGAGAAAGAGACAACCATCCCTTGAATTTACAATCACCTACTTGAAGGAAGCACTATCTCCCTGATCTTTACAAGCTCAAACCTAAAGGTAACACCAAGTCCTTAATGTTTTATAGGCTCCAACATGTTTTATGTAGTAGATCCTTCTTTCATAAAATTTTCAAACTCAGATATATAGGTGTTCTTTATACAACTTTGTGTTGTATACCTATCCTATTATACAATTCAATTCATGTTATGAGTCCTCTGCTCGACTTCACAAACATTCTTTGACAATCTTTTGTAATTACACATCTCGAACATACTTAATTTCACTCCTTTCCTTTGTTCCTTAGCACCACATAATACTTCATATAATTCTCATAACAAAATCCACAAATAATTGATGATTACTTTATGAAACTACCAATCAACTTGGCTTATTTATACTTTATCGAATCGACCAAATATGGAAGGGTTGATGATCAACTTGTACTATATTTTATTTTCTTTGCATGAAATATGATCCAAACGATGTTGGATCATCAACTCCTAAGCTCTTCTGGGGCTTGGCTTTAGGTTCATGTGACCACTTTGTAAAAATTCCAGAGAATTTGGATAGAGGACCTTGCGAGCATGGAAAATTATAGTACATTCGAATTATTTTTGACCCATATTATAACCTTTAGCACCAAAATTAATTATTTACGTCATATGACCATGAGTTGGGACCATAGGCTAAAACAATTTGACATTGTAACCAAGGTTTAGGTCCATTCGTAACTTCTAATACTCCAGGATCGTCATATATCTGGATGGGGTAATATATGGAACCATGATTGTCAAAATTTAGATCACTTGCCTTTTGCTCAAAATCTGACCCAAACATGTACAAATACCCAATTTTTTGGATATGCTAGATATCCAGATGTCCAAGATCTTTTTCTATTTAATCCAAATCTGGTCCAAACTTATAATTTAGCAAAATGTTTGTCCTTCGGATCACTAGATACCCAAATAACCTACAAATTTAGCAGTCTTTTGATTTTAATGAGCTCATCTTATTTTTGGCCATTCCATCTAGGGATTAAATGCACTTAAAACTTTCACCGAACTAGTCCCTAGTGTGAGTTCTAAGACTGCCATGTATCATGTTCATAAAGTGCACGTCATCACCTTTTCTATGTCACTACCACCTATCACCATCTGGCTTTTAGCTCACCTGCTACCTGTCTCGGGTCCATGCCCGTGCATGAAGAAATCCCGTAACTGATTGATTTTTTAAGTGTTTGTTTGCTACCCTCACAATAGGCCCTAATGTTGGAATTGTTAGAAAGGTTCAAATAGCTTGAATAACTTCAACATACTTGAAAATGTCATATATTTTGTGGACTCAAATACATTGGAAAAGTTTAGATATATCAAGGATTTTGGATATGCTAAAAACAACCAAACTTGCTAAAGAAGTTAGATGCACTAGAGAGATCCATATACACATCAACGAATTGAATACATTGATTTTTTCCCATCTTAAAACCTTGTGTGACTTCGTTACTTCAACTGCATTTTCATCTTGATTCTCGAGGAGTTAGGAGAAGTGCCATATACCACTGGAAATCTCTTGGAGAGGACTCTCCAACTAAGAATGTGATGTCTACTTTTTAATAAGAAATTTGTAGAAAAATTGCCTGTAGAGATAGTTTATGTGACCAATTGACACAATGAGCATCATGCATGACATCTCAACAAGCTTCCCCTAAACCTCCACTTGAATTTAACATCACTTGTTGACACCAATGACAACCAATAGCAACTTGGTCAACACTATTATGGAATTTGAATCTTGGATTTAGAGTTCCAAAGAGTGTCAATTTATGTCTTGGAGTTTGTTCCTTTTATTGGATGCTATTTGATTTGGTCTTTGAAACAATGACTAGCTCTTGTGGACATGTAGAATGCCATGAAATATGAGAAAATTGAGATCTATGTATGGGAATTAAGAGGCATGAAAGGCATATTGGTAAGGCTCAAGAGTGTAGTGGGAGCCTAGTTATTACAAAGATAGGTAATGAATGCAAATTTATAGGTACAATCCATAAACAATATGCCAATGTAGTATGAAATTTTTATGGAAAACGATAACACAAACCTAGAAGAAATGGTAGAGATAATATGAACACTAACAGATAGAGTTGAGAAGCTAATGATGGTGAACAAGGCTTTAAAAGAAGAGATAAAATCTACAACTGCTCCAATTCTTTCTACGATGTCATTCATCTCAAACATCTAGTGGTAAAAGAGGAAGAAACAATTTAATAGGACCTAGTGCAAGGAAAGTATCATGCCTCAATTATTTTCTCATGAAATGTTGGCAGCAAGAAGGAATCCACTAAAGCATGTGTCTCTTTTTAATCCTAGTTGGAATATTTTGCAAAGGGATTTCCCTGAATTTTCTTGCTATATACATGTTAAGTAGTTAATAAAAGTTTTAGCATTTCAAGATTAGTATAGAAAGTGGGCAATAATGTTAAAATTTAGAGAATTTTTTAAGTGTCCAAGATACAACTACCAAATCAATTTTGTATCCTCATGTTGTATAATTCAATCATAGATTTACTTTAATACAAATATACTTGTTTACACTTTTTAAAAGAAAATGTATAAAATAACAAGTGGCGTCAGACAAGATATAGTTTCTGTATGATAGTCTCATAACCATGAGCAAACAAACCATCATGACCTCCATTACGTTGAGAAGCACATTTAGAAGTTATTTCTGATGCAATCTTATCATACCTTGTTGAAAGTTTTCATTGGGTAGTAGCTCGTGGTAGTAAGAAATGATTTAGTTCCTTTTCACTTGTGTTCAATCATTGTCAAGAACATGTTGGCATGTTGTGGTTTTGTTGGAACGGTAAGCACCCTCGATGATAGATATGTCCCATTGGTTGTTTCATAGGATGGTTCAACCTAGATTGGGTCATGAGTTTGTTGTTAAGTGTGGCTTATGGGTTCTTACATTTCACCTAAGCTTTTATGGCAACCAATTAGATTTGAACCTGTCTCTATTAGATACCAATTCCCTTAAATCCTGAAAAAAAAAAAAAAACAAAAAACAAAAAACAAAAAACAAAGCAAGCTTATGGGTTCTTACATTTCACCTAAGATTTTATGGCAACCAATTAGATTTGAACCTGTCTCTATTAGATACCAATTCCCTTAAATCCTAAAAAAAACAAAAAACAAAAAACAAAACAAAAAACAAAACAAAAAATAAAAATAAAAAACAAAACAAACAAAAAACAAAACAAAACAAAACAAAAAAACAAAACAAAACAAAAACAAAACAAAAAACAAAAAAACATACATTATTAAAACTGCTAATAATTCAACCCCCTTTATTGCGTCAAAAGATTTTATACAACCTAACATGAGGGGATGTAGTAGTCGAGCCTTAGACATGAAAAGTTTGATTTAAAATTAAACAAAAAAATGTTGGCTCCATTATGGGGGAGAAGTTGTAGTGAAGCATTATAATAAATAATAATAATAATAATAATACCCCCTAATTTGAGAAAATAATTATGAAAATAATAAGTTAGCTAGATTTTTTTGCGCCTAGAGCCCTTCTACAACCCAGTGTAGGGGGAGATGTGTAGGCGTAAATGTTTGTAAATTTAACCTTTAACATAAACATTTAAATGTGTAGACATAAATGTTTGTAAACAATTAACATTTAACATGTTGACTCAATTAATAATCAAAAGTTAAAAGTAATCAAATAATCAAATTCAATCTTTTATATTGTAATTTTGTTTTTGTAGATAAATTTATGAACAATTTGTTTAGATAAAAGAAAATCATAATATACATACCACATTAAAATATATCACATATAAATAGTAGCTATAAATTACGATTCATTTTACAATATAGATTAAAACAAGTGGCATGGCAGCTTAGTCCCCACCACTCAAATTAGAATTTATGCTATGTGAAAAACTACATAAAAAAATTATAACATACATTGGTCGATGTTAAATTAATAGTGGTCAACATGCAAATTGAATCCTATAGTCTTGCTTTAGAATACATTTGGGTGTGAAGTGGATAAATTAATTAATTGTTGAGGCACAAGGACTTGCACAAATTTTGGTGGATAGTAACAACTAGTAAGTCTACAGATTTATAGTTTTACTCCTACAAAAGTGTTGAGGAAAACATAAGTAATGGTGTTAAGTGACTATTGATAAGTATATTGATTTACAACTTATTTCTATCCATTTTTTATGCAAAGACTTCCTTAAATTATGATGGGAAGTAACTAATGGTAAATATGTTATTTACGCGAGTATAAGTTAAGGTTAGAGTTAAGATGTAAATTTTAATTGCTCTCGATTAATGGTTTGGTTTTAATTCTCTATTTAAAATTGGTTGCGTTAAGAGGTGTTTTATACTTTAGTGTAGGGAGACATTCATGTTAAATCGTTAGATTTAAAATTAAACTAGCACAGTTATATAAATTAAATTGCTTAGTAAACATCAAAACACATATCTAATAATACATCTCATGTTGTCAAAGATTTAAAAAAATCATAAAAAATAAGTAAACCAACCTATATCCATCTTAACTCCAAATCTACCAAGCATCGAGAGAGAGGGAGTGACAAGGGTGAGATGGAGAGGGAGTGACAAGGGAGAGATGGAGAGAGAGTGAGAGAGAGAGAGGAGAGAAGGAAAGATGAGAGAGAGAGAGAGAAGGAGAGGAGAGGGAGCGGGAAGGGAAGAGAGAGAGAGAGAAGGAGAGGAGAGGGAGCGGGGGGAAGAGAGAGAGAGAGAGATTGGGGTGGAGAGACAAAGGGTGGTGGTAGAGAAAGGGAGAGATTGGAAGGAAGAAATAGAGGACATTAGAGAAAGAAGGTGAGACAGAGGGAGAAAGAGATGGAGTGGGAGTGGGAGAGAGAGGGAGGGAATAATAAATATCAAGAGAGAAAGGTGGAGAGAGAGAGAGAGAGGGGTTGACAAGGGAGAGATGGAGAGAGAGTGAGGGAGATATGAGAGTGGAAGGGAAGAGAGAGAGAGGGAGAGAGAGAGAAGGGGAAGAGAGAGATAGAGAGAGAAGGAGAAGAAATAGAGAGGGAGAGGGAAAAGAAGGGAGAGAGAGATAGATAAATAAATATGGAGAGAGAGTGTGTATGCTTGGGGGGTGAGATAGACAGACAAAGAAGGAGAGATAGAGGGAGATAGACATATATATGGAGGGGGGAGAAAGGGAAGAAGAGAGAGACATAGAGTGGGAGGGAAGGAGAGATATATAGATAGGAAGAGAGAGTGTGTATGTTTGGAGGGGATGAGATAAAGAGACAAAAGAGAAATGGAAGGAGACATAGATATAGATGGAAGGGAGAGAGAGAGAGAGAGAGAGAGAGAATGTTATTCACTAAAATAGATCCATTGATTTTAGTGTAGATGTTTATTCCTAATCCTATTTGATTGATTGCACTAGATGCATTGGTTTTAGTGTAGTTGTTGATTTCTAATCTTATGTGATTGCTTGCACTAGATGCAATGATTTTAGTGTAGTTCTTGCTTTCTAATCCTATTTGATTGCTTGCACTAGATGCATTGATTTCATTATGGATGTTTATTTCCAATCCTATTTTATTGCTTTCACTAGATTCATTGATTTATGTGTGCATGTTGATTTCTAATCCTATTTTATTGCTTGCTCTAGATGCATTTATTTGAGTGTGGATGTTGATTTCTAATCCTATTTGATTTTAGTGTAGATGTGGATTTTTTATTAGATGTAACTAGATGTATGATGTACGTTAATTTCAAAGTGATTAGATTAATAGTGTGCATTGATTTCAATCTAAGACCAAAAAAAAATTATTGATGATGTGTATTGGTTTCTATGTTACAGTACCAGTAATTCAACCATAAATAAAATACTTGAATTTTCATCTTAAATAAAATGTTCTCTTACCTGAAATGTTTGCTTGTTGAAAGTGTAAACTATTTATAATTGTCTACATTCTTAGTATTCCCATTTTCCACCATTCAACATTGTTAGTCACGTTGCATTCAAATGAAGTAATATACAATAACTATCCTCGAAAGTTATTTGGGGTTTAACACTCCATAAATAACAATGATTGACATTGGAGAAAGCTACTATTAATATTGGAGAGAAAGTGAGACAAAGTATGACGTTTACTACAATAGCTTGACTTAAATATTTGAATGAGCTATGATTTCAACCGCCATTTTCATATGATTCATACGAAAATATGGAAAAGCTAACAGGCGTGACAATAAGAACAAGAGAAGAAAATAGTTTGATATTGATCACAATGAATACTATTTGTAATTGAGTACATTCTTATTATTCACACTTTCTATCATTCAACATTGTTACATTGTTACATTGTCACTTTGCATTTAAAATTTTTATTTCGTTATTTTCAACATTCAAGTCATTAACAATATTTATCATCTCAACAAACTAAGGTAACTGAGAAAATTTAAAATTAAAATGGCGAGATTAATCTTAGACATATTTAGCATATTTTAAATGATCAAAATAATTAAATGTTCAACAAAAATTTTATGGTTGCACACGACCGAAACTAGCCTAGATGCATCTTAACCCTTGATCTATCAAGCGTTAAGAAGGATCAAATATCTCGTGTAAAACTTTCCTCAAGTTTTGCACACAAAAAGAGGTTTGCACCTTGAAAGATTTGATCCCTCTTGGTGCTTAATATATCTGGGGTTAAGATGGATGTAGGTTGGTTATATTGCAAATTTATTTTTGCATCGAGAGGTGCCCTCCAATCTAGTATGGAAGAATGTTGTTATGTTATGTATTATAATGTTATGTTGTGTTATGTAAATATTTTGACTTAGACAAATTACATTAAAATAAAATAAAATAAAATAATAATTAAAATAAAATTGAGGTAAAATAGTCAATTTAATGTTGTCAATTTTTGGGCCCAAGGTTTTGACAACAAATGTTTTGCCAATGGTATTCTTCTAATGTAGCCTATTTAAAGGTATTATTCTCTAACATGAGAAAATCATTGCAACAAAAGTTTAAAAGCTAAAAATCATAATTATGTGGGAGGAAAATTGCACCACATTTAGCTACATCGACGTAAATCCTAATTTCCGTCATAAATATAAAAACCTTGGGCAATTTTCTTATATGATCTCGTAAAGAGAACCACTCACTAATTTCCGTCATAAATATCAAAACCTTAGGCAATTTTCTTATATGGTTCGGTAAAGAGAACCACTCATAAAAGGCACACGACATAAAAGGCTTTGTAGCTCTGAAGATGCATATATTCCAGGTAAAACTTGGGAAAAACAACCTTGTTCACTTTCTTACATAGTCTTCAAAGTTAAGGTTTTTTCAAGCTATTATTGTGTCGTATGTTATTCATTTTATTTTATATTTCGGAAATTTTACTCTTAATGTGAAGAGGAACGCGAAAATGTTTTTAGAATTCTTCTTGGATTATTAACTAGGCTCGAGTAATTTGTTTTTTTGGATTTCTATTTTTCTTCAAATTCTATGATAAATCCATGAGTCTAAACATAAATACATTCATTTAATCCAAATAGAAGTACATTTCCCCGTAGTAAAATATTCCAAGTAAACAAAAACTTACATTCAATCTTAATCTCACTCAATACTTTTTTAGCCGTAATAGAAACATATTTACTACTAAAGTTAAAAAAATGTTGCATTCAATCTTTAATCTTATGCAAAACTCTTTTAGCTCCGAGGATGCATGTATTCTAGGTAAAACTTGGGAAGAACAACCTTGCTCGCTTTGTTAAATAACCTTCAAAGATGAGGTTTTTTTTTTTTAATCCAAATTGTTACTCGTGTTGTATGTTATTCATTTTATTTTATATTGGAATGCGAAAACATTTTTAGAATTCTTCTTTCATTATTAACTAGATGTGGTAATTTGATTTTTTTTATTTCTAATTTTATCCAGATTTTATGATAACTCTATGAGACCAAACATAAATACAAGCCTTTAATCCAAATAGAAGTACATTTTCCCAAAGTAAAAAAAACTTCCATTCAATCTTAATCTGACACAATATTATTTTAGTGGTAATAGAAATATATTTACTGCTAAAGCTAGAAAATATTGCATTCAATGTTTAATATTATGTAAAACTCTATACATCTCCTCAAAGTCTAAAACTAAATCCATTCTCTCTATCTAAAAATATAACACTCATATAATATTCAATCTACCAAAATTATAGATGATACATTTTTCTATGTAATCTCTTGCAAAACTCCATGAGTCCAAACATAAATACATTTCTTCAAAGTATAAACCTCTACTTGTTTAGGCGAAATAGAAATACAACACTCATTTTGTCAAAGTAAAGAGATGATTTAATTGTTTCTACTTGAGGAAAAGGAAACCCAATTCCATAGGTACCCTTCCAAAAGTAGGTATGAATCTAGCAATACTAAATAACTTAATTATATCCATAAATAGTTGGTGGTGCGACTACAAGAGGAGTTATGCCATATTCATGCCCTTAATGATCCATCCATTCCATTTGAGGAGTTGTGTCATATTCATGCCCTTAATGATCCGTCAATTTCATGTTCATTATATCCTTCAGTCCATCAAATAAGACATGTAAGTGGAGACTCCTTCCTGCAAATAGATAAACATAGTCTAAACTTTTATAGCTTTTTTATTTTTTAATAAATTTTATAAGAAGATGAAAGATACTTATTTCTATTTGTGATAACCATATTAAAAAAATAGTCCAACAACAGATTAAATTGAATTTCACTGAGAATTAGAAAGACTCCCTCCTATAAAGATAAACATGGTCTATTTTTTATAACCTTTTTCTTTTTAATAAATTTTATAAGAAGATGAAAGATACTTGTCTCTATTTGTGATGACCCGTTAGAAAAATAGTCAAACAACAGATTGAACTGAATTTCAGTCACAATAACATTCCATCTTAATTTTGTATCTATGGAAATATCTCAAGGTGCAAACCTTCCCCCAAGTTTTTCACTGAAGAAAGAGGGTTGCACCAGGAGAGATTTGATCCTTTCGACAGTTGATATATTACAAAGTTAAGATGGACCTATGCTAGTATCAATAAAAATATAGACAATTTTGTAATAGCCCTAGGGAAGATTCCATGTAATAAATTAATAAGGGAACAATAACAACCAAGGTCACAGGACACTTATTCCAAGTTGAATGTTGGGAAAAACATCCTAGTGCAGGTGTTCATTTGGTTTATTAGGCAAAGGAAATTGGCAAAGGCAATGACAAAGGCTTTGAAAAGGAAAAACGACATTTTTGGCCATTTATTTATGAAAAATAATGGAAATTAGGAGAAAAGGAAGGTGAAAGGTCACAGGTTGCATGTGAGGAGTAAAATGAAGGGAAATAGTGGAAAATTGAAGGAAATAGAGGCCTCATTAATAAAAAGGCTTCTGAGGATCAATCGGTACCTTTTTTTAGTTCAGTTTTGGAGTTCTCTCTCTTTTACTCTTGGACACTTAGAGTTTTCTTGGAACACTCTAGCATTGGATCAATAAGAGAAAATAAGGCAAAGGGAAGCAAAGATAAAGCAAGCAATAGCAGTATCAAGCAACTACATCAGGATTATTCACAAGTATCAATTTTCATGTATGATTTCCTTACTAGTTTTGGCATGCATGGTTAAGCATGTGTGTTCTTAGTTCTCTTGTTGTCATGGGTATGTGTTTTTTTCAAGTGTGATAGCATTCTTCAGCCTTTCCTTTCCAATTTCGGATAGCCATGGTGTGATGGGTTCTCATGTTTTTGGTTGAGATGGATTGGCGGGTGGATTCGAAACTGAGTGAGGTGGATATATGAAAGAAAGAACACGTAGCCTCGTGACCTATGAACCACACTGTGGGTTGTGGTAAAGCCGAATTTTGTGGTACCTCAATGGGCCTAGGAATCCTCAACCAGTGAATGGAGGGATATACGGTAAATCCGATAGGTCATCTCCATCAGGCCCAGGAATCCAGGGATAGGATATACAATAAATTCTGGAGGGTGGAGTCTCGATTGGCCTAGGAATCTCGGGATATGATATATTTAAAGCCCAGAGACTGGAGTTTTTGTTAGAGCCTAGCTACATTGAGGTATGTTGGTTATGTTTCATGCAGGCACAGGAGAAGCGAGCAGAATTCAATGCAGTAATCATTCAGAATTTGTCATACTTGTAGAGACAGGAACCACTTCGGATCAGCCATTGACAGGAGGACAAAACTAATGGGGCATATGGCAATACATCTCATGGTGGGCACATGTCGGATAGGGATGACATGGTTATAGATGGTAGGTTCTTGGACACTCCAGATAGGAGAGGTGATGGACACATGTACTATTCTAGTTCTAGTTCTGAAAAGCACTATGATCATCATCATTATCATCCTTACAGGAGGAGTGACAGGGGATATTTTCTGGACGGGTTTAAGAAATCTAATCCACCTAATTTTGATGGATATATGAAGAAGTCGGTGGATGCAAAGGCTTGGTTACTTGGGAGGAAGAAATTATTTGAGTTGCATGATTACTCAGAGAACATGATAGCCAAAATATCGACATTCAGTCTTAAAGTTGAAGAGAATATCTTGCGGGAGAAGGTAAGGTGGGTTAGAGACATCAGGATGAAGGAGTTGAGTTGGCATGAATTCAAAATACTTTTAAGGAAGAAGTACCTGTCAGAAAGGTACCACGATAATAAGGCCAAAGAATTTTATGAGCTAAAGATGGGATCGATGACATATGAGGAGTATACAACTAAGTTCCTAGAGCTATTGAGGTATGTATCGTATCTTAAGGATGAGTAGGATAAATTTCATAGATATGTTCATTTGTTTCCATTATCTTTTAGAGATCATATTGAGTATGATATGCCTCAGCCACTTGAGGAAGTTATTAGGAAATTGAAGCATTGTTATGAACAGTCAAAGTGTAAGAATGAATATCAGCAAGGATGGAAAGAAAAATATAAAGGTAAAGGTAAGTGGCAGCTAAAAAGAACAAGGCCTTAGAACACATAAGAGAAAGAAAATGTTGCACCATACAAGAAGTTCAACGTAGGTAGACAAGGACATGGGTCACAACAACGGAATAAAGGTGATGGTACTGGACGATTTGAGTGTTGTACGTGTGGTAAGGAACATCTTAAGAAAGATTTTCCACAGAATTAGGATGGTAGGCGTTAGATCTATAGTGCACAAGAGGCACATACTATTAGGGATGTTGGGCAGAGCATTCCTCGTATCTATGCAGTGCTAGATAACGAGTAGGCAGAGCACCAGGAAATTGTTATTGAGATGGACGGTAAGCTTTGTGATCAAGTTGTTTCCATTTTGATTGACCTTGGATCTAATTATAGTTAGGTTAGTACTGACATGGTGGATAAGTGTGGTTTGAATAAAGAAGTGCATGCAAAATTGTGGTTAGTGCAGTCGGCTACATGTATAAAGAAGAGAGTATATCATTGGGTAAGAGTTTGTGCATTTGAGTTGAATGGTATGCTTACATAAATACATTTGAATGTATTTTCATTGGGGTCATATAGTATGTTATTGGGTATGGATTGTTAATATCTTAATAGGACCAAAGTGGATTGTTATGACAAAGCCATTGAGTGCTTGGATGACAATGGAGAATAAAGAATCTTACAGGGTAAGAAGAAGGCAACATTAGTTCGAATGGTTACAATTATGTAGGCGAAACATAGTCGTAGAAAAGGGCATAATTGCAGTGCATATTTCTAGTGACAAAGGTAAGGATGTTGAGGATACAGAGGTATTGAGAAGGCACCCAAACTTGCAGCAGTTTCAAGATGTGTTTCCAGAGGATATTGCAGAGTTTCCACCTCATAGGGAAGTAGACTTTTCTATTGAGTCAGTACCAGAGGAAACACCAACATCAAAGGCACCGTATAGGATGAGCACTCCATAGTTCGTAGAGTTAAAGTTGCAATTGAAGGAAATGCTTGATAAGGGATACATTAGACCAAGTGTATAACCTAGGGGTGCACTAGTATTGTTTGTGAAAAAGAAGGACAATACTCTCAGGTTATGCATTGATTACAGGCAGTTGAACAAGGTGACCATCAAGAACAGGTATCTGTTGTCAAGGATTGATGACTTGTTCGATTAGTTGAAGGGAGCAACAATGTTCTCAAAGATTGATCTGAGATCATGATTTCATAAAGTACGTGTTAGCGCTTGGAATTCACCTAGGCTGAGATAGACAAACTCTCAAGGCTACATCAAACCATTTCACCTCATAGCTAGCCCTACGAGGTATGAGAAGGCTCTCTCGGGTCAGATTCGGTAGATCTTGCAATATGATAAGCTGACCAATTAGGATCAAAGATATTAGGCTAGTAAATTGATA